>JAYMSI010000001.1:0-32597 GCA_036897315.1 Plantago indica
TTCACCCAGGTACGATCGGTTTGCTCTCTCCTCCACTTGGTGTCTACCGTCCTCCGGGAAAGAGAAGACGGATGAGGGAAGCCTCAGAACAGACAGCATACCAGGGCTTAGGCTAATAAAAAAAAAGACTTTTTGGATTCTAGCTCTAGGCCAGTTTCTGGGAGATCCATCAATTAAGGGCCTGATGGATTTCTATTTTCCAACCTGACTCAGGGAAAGGTGCTACTCGTCCTAAGTTTCCGACGCTATTTAATGAATTTCCAAAGTGAATAGAATTGATGAGGATCGCTGGACAGACTTTCGCCGGTGATTCTGCTAGTTAGTGATGGATTTTACTATACGGTGTAGAAGTAACTGGAGAACGGATCTTTCTATACAAAATTTTGGAATGATTTTGCTTTTTGTCAATTGCTTCCACTCTTTTTTTTTCCTCTTAACTAAAAGGCGAGCTATAAATCCATCCCGCATACCTTGAAAGCTTTTCCTTCATTAGAAAGGGCGAATTCCAGTAACTATTTAAGAAGAGAGTACGCGAGGGCTCCTAAAGATGAATACTTAGATCAATAAACTAAAAAATATCTAAGTAGAGGAGTTTAGCATAGGCTAAAGTTAAGATTTTCCTATTTTGGATCTCATTCACATCTTAGGGACGCGCCGCAACCAAAGAATTTTAGGAATGTTTGTTCTTAGCAACATTGCGTCATCATTGTCTCCGCTCCTTATGATCTCAGAAAAAGATAGCTTTTGTTCATACCAGAAGTGACTCTTGCTAACATAAGATTTTCTAGTTCTCGATTATTCACTTAGCTATTAAGGAGTCCATATGATAGACCCAAATCGTTGAAACTGATGATAACAACTGTCAGTACACCAAATCTCGTTCAGGTAACCAAAAAATGGGGCTAGCCTCTAAGAACCATAATTTTTTCAAATATTCATTATAGAGATTTACGCCGGAATCTTGATGAGAACCCTCATGTTCCCTCGTTAAAAAACAATGCCATCTCCAATTCCTCTACTATCTTATAAGATAGACTCGCCTTCCGCTCTACTTCTACTTTTTGAATTTATAGAATCTGCTATGCTATAATAAAAGAAAGCTTTTTTCACTGTTCTTTATTGGACCTGACATTATATTAAATGCCTGGTAGTCAGATCAGTAGAAGTTAGTTCACTAACCGTAGCGTAGAAATACAAAGAATTAGATCTATCTGAAAGATTCAAGGTTCTTCGCGCTTAATTTCATGATCAGGATTTTCTCAAGTGAGTTCTAGCCTACGAGGGGTTGATAGATAGATCTCAGATTCAGCAGCTTCTATCTAATGTTCTGAATGCAGAAAGCCTCGTATAGGTTTATAAATAGAGAGAACAACACTAAAAAACGTTGAGTTTCTCACTATAGCTATGGTGACAATAAAAAGAGCAATCAATCGTCTGTCAAAGGCATTTATTCTTTATTAAGACTTAGTCGTCAATAGGGTGGATACGATGTAGCAAGTTAGCAAGTATAGCTCTCCTAGTTATGAGAAAATAGTCAGATCGTGGGGTACGTCCGTAAGAGAAAGCCGATCTGTCTCGCATACCAACATATGGATGCACAGCAAGAGAATATTCTCTTGGACCTCCTATGTCGAGTTGAGTAGCGGAACTTATCGAGGGAAAACAAAGTATGGCAAAAGAAGATTCTATGAAAAAACCTTCTTTCCGGACCGGCTTCGTTAAAATGAAAGCATCTTTATCTATTCTAAGTAGTTTCCTCTTCTACCATGCCCCCTCTTCCCCACGAATGTATCTGTATTAAACATGCGTACACAATCACTCCTTATTGTTGTTAAATGTAACAAGCCGGTATTTTTCTTATCCTTTCGCTCTTTTCAGAAAGATAGATCTATGTTGAGATTTTGAAATGGCCTGGAAGAAGGGAGAACGACAAAGTTTCAACCGAGGGAAAGGAAAGCCTTCTATTGTCGCCCAAGGACATCCCAAACCGCCAAAGTAATGAAATCCGGATTTCATTATTTTGAACCTGGCGAAAGGGGGCAAGTCTTTCTTCGGCACTCTATCCAGCTAGAAATCTGATAAGAAAAGAAAGGCCCATGTCGAAGACGAAGAAGCAAGATGTCCCATGGGTGCAGAAGGAAGTAGAACAGAAGGAGAGAGGCAATGAGAGAGCTCTCCCAGCAAACTAAGGGTATAGGCTTTGACCCCCTACCTTAGCAGTGTAAAAACAAAGGACTACTTTTGTAGTGAATTTAAGAAATAGCACTTTCGATCTTAGTTAGATCAGATGCACTTTGACAAACATAGAGAGATCTCTCCCAAGTGAAAATGCATTTTAGTCACTTTTACCCCGGGCGAGAGTCGACTTTGTCAAAAAAGGAGGCATTTCTTTGCTGATTTCGGAAAATAGGCTTTTGGCTGGATGAAGAAATCAAAAAAGAGCCATTGATGGAGAGAGGAACAAAGAGAAAAAGGGAAGTGAAGTAGTTCCCAGAAAAGCCAAAGAGAGCTCCGTCGAGGATAAGAAAAGACTTGTCTAAGAAAGGAGAAAAGACAAAAATGTAAGGAGCTTGCAAAGCGAAAAGAACAAGGATCTTCAAGACTTTCTCCGTGAAGGATCCACAGGCATGCAACAGCCTTTTCTATTAACCACCTAGACTCCCACTCAACCAAGTAAACCCTCTATAAATGATTTGCTAGAGATGTAGATGTTGCCAGTCATGCATGAAAAAGGAAGAAAATAAGCCACACAAAATAAAAAGCTTAGAAACGTGAGAAAGAGGGGCCCTTTAGGTTAACACAGCGAAAACAAACAAAAAATTGAGAGAAAACAGATACGGTAGCGGATTTGGATTACTAACAAGTTCTATCTATATAGATATAGAATGAGTGAGAGTAGAAGGACTCGAAGCAAAAGATTCGGACGAAGAGAAAAGGAAAAGAAGAAAGAGAAAAGACCGGACGGCAGAGAAGAGATTCACCGAAGAGTCGGGGAATGAATGATTTTCGTTAGCTTAAACTAAAGTAAAGAAGCAATGAACAAGAACGGGAGAAAGCAGAATCCATATCAAGAAGGAGCAACCACTCGCAGATTGCCTGCAATTAAAGCAAAGGAACCATGTCTTGCCAAGACAGAGAAAAGAAGAAAGCTCCTTTCCAATGCCTCGTAAAAAGAGCAACGAGAATGAATTCTGGGGTTATCAGGGTCCAAATCCAAAAGAAAAAAGGGAAGAATTTCGATCTTTGTCATGATTAGTCCAACTTAATCTTCCTTTTCTTTATGAACCAAAGATTCCCACGAGTCCAGGTCATTCACCAATCGAAATCACAATTATAGGGCGAAATTGAGATACTTCTAATCTCACTTATTAGCTTGCAATTTGATCACTTACTTTCACGTGGAAACCAACCTTTTTCTCTTATGCTATTTCTTGTCAAAGTCATAATTGCGTATGTAATGAAGTGTGAATTCGTTGCACTCATCTTTTCCTCTTTTCGAGTTGGAATAAAACCACTCATTTTATCTGTTTACGGGTCGAGTTTAAAGTGTCGAAAGAGTAAACAAATAGGCGAATGATGAATAAATGGAAAATTCTTATCAACATGTTGAGATTAGTACAGTGTTCCGTGAATCCGAAGTGAGCAGGGAAAGAAGAATGGAATTCTCCCCAGCTCCATTAGAATAGCATTTCGTGTGGAGTTCTTTTGCTCCCCAAGAAATGATACCAAAGAAATGGCTTTTGGTGCCTATCTTTCTTTCTATTTTTAGATTGACTATTTAGGAATTTCTAGGATTGGTTTCTCAGGAGCTAGATTAGCCCCTTTTGGGGACTTCTTTTTCTATTCTTTAGCGTAGTGTCTCAAGGTTCCTTGGTGTCTCACTAGGCCCCGAAGCCAGCGCACGCAGCGAACAAACGAACCCTTGACATAAGATTCCCGGTGGCACCGAGTTAACAAACCTTCCCGCTCGATAGGTCAGCCTTGTTGTATGCAGTAAACTTCCCTTATGGCTCAGTAGCTCCCCTTACCCCTTAATGGTCAGAAATCCTATTTCGTATGATAGGATCTCTGACCGTGGATACCTAGAGTTTGCTAAGCAGCAATTAATCAAGAAAAGTCGGGTCAACATCCGTTTTATAAAAGTCCTGGGGCTAGTACAAAGTATTACTTCCAGGGAGAAACCTAGGCGTGAAAGAGAGTATGTCCTTACGAAAGGAATGTAAATTGCTCCCATGTATTTGCTTCAACGAACAAAATTTGACCAAAGCTTCATGGCACGGCGAAGAGGTCATTATCTTGAAAGAAAGAGAGAGGTAAACGGGCACACAGGTACAAGGGGTTACACAAGCTTAACTCGTAAGGGCGAGCTACTTCTTATCCGCCTTATCTCCTTTTCATTTTGAGGCTAGACTGGATCAGCATACCTCTGTGTAATTATGATTAGTGGATTTATTCTATATTTTAAGAATAATAAGAGGGAAGCTAGCAATATGCTTAATTAATAAGACATGCTGATCTTTGTAAGTGTAAGGATCAGGTCAAGTAAGTAGAACCTAAAAATGGCTTAAAAGAAGTCAATCAATCAGCTCATAGTGAGGACCATAAAGGAAAGAGAGAGATTTGATCTTCTGAAATTCGCTTCTCTTCTCTGTTTGCTCTAAGATTCACAGGATTTGAACCTACGACTACGCTTCCAAAACAAAGAAAAATGTAGTTCATTAGCGCGATTAGATGGATGGGCGAATAAAGACTTCCTTCACCCACCACAGATAGGATCATAAACGTACGTATAGTTATGTATGGCATATTCCACCATAGAACCAATAGAAAGGGGAACATCTCCCGCCGAACCCCAAGGCTCCTTGCTGCTTGGAGGAATTTATGCGTGAAAAGACGTTAATTGAGAACTTGTCCCTGGAAAGGATGGAAAATATTTAATGGCGGAGGAGCCCTCTAAGGGGCATAGATTCATCAAATTCCAGCATTATGTCTGTTAGAATATCGACTAAAGTTTCATTTCATTGAAACTGAATCTTCCTATGGTGAGCCCTCCTATACCCTGGGGTTATCAACTGGATTCGAATAAAGTGGAAAGTCAGAGTTAAGAAACTATTTTTCCACTTCGTATAAAAAACGACAACAATCTCGAGGATTGTTTTCTTCCTAATGTGTCGAAAGGACCTTCTCTTTTTTCTGATATGGTCCGCGGGTATTATATTATATACGTCCATCGTCTCACCTATATGATAGTCCCAAGGGCCCCCATCGATCCTAAACGATTTTCTATTCTGTCCCCTCGCATAATATTTTTCACTTCAACATTGAGTTGGAAGAGAGGACCTATCACGAAATGTATAAGATCTTAACTGGCCTGCAGAATCAGGGCTTTCGGGTCAATAAACTCCTGCTGGTATTGGAGAATCGAAAAATGATGGAAAAGGTGCGAAGATAGCTTCCGGACCTGGATGAAAAGAAAAGTGGAGCTTCTTTCCCCTTATTCATTCAGAGCTGAACTTGACTGAATGGGGACCTTCGGTTTTGATTCCATGGAAATGGGGCACTTAGAAAGCCAGTTAGGCAGAAGAGTCGTATTTATAGAAGTCGTTCTTCCTATCCTTCCTATCCATTGGATAGCATGTCTTAGATTTCCAAGTCATCCGCTTTCACTATCCGAGGAGATGTTATGACTCGACAGTAAGAAGAGTGAAGCCCTACAACTCAATATCAATAGAACAAGAGGAAGATAGTCGAAAGAGAAAGACAGAAAGAAGACATTTCCCACCAACCAGTGAGCTAGCTAGTGAATGGAATGGCACAGAAAGAAGTAAATAGAAGGAACTCGGGCTAGAAAAAGACAGAGAGCAAATATGGCATATACTATAGTCTAGTTTTGACTAATTGTCGTCTACTAATAGTTTCGTAGTTCGCAACTGCGTCCGATAACTCCCTTAAACGCGATGATGAGATTGGAAAGTTAAGGCGGCGGAAGGAAAGAGCGAATCCCGTAGATTCGAATCCTGTCACAGAAGAACAAAGGGACAAAGAACAAGGGAAACAAGGAGACAGATACCCTATCCCATGCTGCCAATGAAAGCAAGCCTAAGAGCCAACTAAGCTAGCAGAACTAGGGGAAGTTTCTGGAAACGGAGAAGGGGAGTGCCTGTAGTAAGAGGTGGAAAAGGAAGATAGCTCTTTGACTCATTTAAACAACAAGCCCAACAAACAAGCAGAAGAAAGAAAAAGGACCGCAAACAAATCACGTAAAGAAAGCTATTGGAAATGCCTTATTGACACAGTTGACTTCCTTCCAGAACTAGAAATGGGGCATGGATAAATCCCTCCATGGAAGAGTCAATGACAGATCATGAGAGAATCGTGGAAAGATTGGTGATCCTCCTTCAGGAGTTCTACCATAGTAGTTATAGAACCGGCTACAACCCAGACTTCGGCGACCCCTTCTAAGTCATACGCTATCTACAAGTCGGGAGACCTACGACATCCACTAAGTCGGATGATACATTAGTAACTCAGTATTATCAGCATCTTTTTCATTCTTCTTCTTTCCGGGCTGGCCATCCATCCATCATTTTCTAGTAGACATTAGTAGACATTTCTTTTTGGTGTTGAATGAACGGTTTGGGCTTTTCCTAGCCTAAGTGCATTTTTGTCTGTAGTGTTCAGTTCTGGAGTTAGTAAGTAGTGATAAGGACTTCGTCTCCTCGATATTGGTATATAACTGGCTTAATATATTAGTGAGTGATAATCCATTCCTTCTTTCTTCTGAGACCAACCAAACAAAGACGAGACTGGAAGTGAAGTGTGAGCAATTGGATATAGATATGTATTTTTCTAATTGTCTCAAAAAAGATATTCTTTATGAAGCTGATGTCTTGGGGAACGAAATATCTTGATAAACTAGTTCAGAGAGGATTGGGTTGGGTAAGAGAGAGGTGAACTTACTATTTCCGCATTTATATGGCGCTGCTCCGTTGGCTCCTCAGACTTTAGTGAGCATGAGAACAGGTAATCATAAGTGCGTGCATCCTTCACACTCTACTAGCTCTGGTAAGAGTCCTTCGGTCGTTGACTAATCTTTGCTTATAGTAACTTCACGAAGGATGAAATATAAGCAGAGCTTTCCCTATTCTGATAATCCTAGCGTAATCTGCTGGATCAGTAAAATAATTATGTATATCAGTTGGTTGGTAGAAAAGGCGTCTTTTTCTGGTGAATCTGCTCTTCTTATTCTACATAAGATCTGGATCTTCAAATAGAAGCCTCAACCCCAGACCCTTAATAGAAGCAACCCATGCCAAAGAATCATTAATGGATTGGCTCAGACTTTTTTTACCGTTTTATTATATATTTATATTATATAGTCGTCAAGGTAACTCTATTGTATCGTGTATTGACCCTCTCTCTTAATCAGCAAAGCTTGAAAGTTCCGGGGTTGAAGCAGCATAGAGTTCTTATCAATCATAGACAAGACAGAAGCAAAGATCCTAAGACGAGAGCAAAGGCACGTAGGGCCTACAAGATCGAAACCATGAGGTAGAAGGCTATCACTAAACGAATAGAAATAGAACTGCCTATTCTAGTCTAGGCCTCGCTGACTGACATTAGTAGAGAGTAGATGATATGTTAATATACTGCTAGTGTAAGAAACGGGCAGTTACTATGGAAGAAAGAAGTTTACGCGCAGCGGTGCATGAAGAAGAAAATGAATAAGATAAATGAGAGAATTCCATCACTACTTTCTGTCGAATGTCGAGATTTGGTTTCTGGTCTACCTACCCACAGGGATAAGGGAAAGAACAGAAGACCCTCCCGTGTCCGATCAGAAAAAAGTATAAAAGCATAGTTGGAAGCTCTGCTTCGCGTCTTACGCGCGTGTACTGTACTCATTTCGGGTTTTATTGGTTGGGGCATGTATCTTTGCTTCTTAGTCGTATGTTCTCTGGAACCAATTTACTGGAGCTTCGATTTGAATCTGTTGGGATTCTTTTTTGGTTGGCAGGCCAGATTCCATTCTTTTCTTTTTGCTCGAGCAGACTAAAGGGGCTAGCATTTCTCTTGGGGCCCTCTTCCCCTTTCTTTTCTTTGTCCTTTCTGTGATCTGGTACGAGGGTTCGCTCGTTCTTCTCCATAACGCCCATACCGTATATAAACGGAGCTGCTTTACTACGTAATAAACCATGCGTGGGTCCTGCTTTCTTTCATGGTCAAATAGTCCAATCGCATACCCGGAAGGCCTGGCATGGAGGTCCCTGCCTTACTTTGCTGTTGATATGCTGGGCTAGATCCTGATCGCTAGCAAATAATATTTTGTAGTGCGACGTCCTTTCTAGTCTGCATTGTATGTAGGATCGGCTTCCTTTTTACTATTATCGTCGCTGGGTGATTCCTTGATGCGTGTTTCTGGCTGGCTCCATTTTTCTGCTTTCTTCTCTGACTGAACGAGGACTTCAGCGCCCCGGGATAGTCCTATCTATGCCCGTAGTCCTATCTACTGTCTAACTGACCCTCTTATTTTCCTTCTCTTCTCTTTTCTTTTTCTTTTGAGCTTTGTCAGAGGGCATTGTTAGCGACTCGACAGCTCCTGCTAAGGTGCTTTCGTAACTAAAGTGTGACTGATTGATCTGGATACTCCCATTTCTCTTATTTTGGTACAAGCCCGGTTCCAACGACTCCATCCATTGATGGTCGTGGATTCCTTGTCCCTACTCTTTTCTGTCTTGTTGCTCAAGCTCCAATAGCCTTTGCAAGAAATACAAGAAATACTAGAGGATCTGGATCTTCTGGTTGCAAGTACAGGATTGGTTTTTAGTTGTCCTATTTCCCTTCGGATGCCCTCCCATTCCGATTGGTTTTTTTCCCCTTCCTTTTTTCTCCCATGGACTTCCCTTTTGTTTATTAGGGTAGCGAATCTTTGCCGGTCATCATTCCTAAATGACCCTTGGAGCTCTGTAGGTCTAGAATCCATCCTTTTCAGTGATGCTCAAAAGCCCTGTATTCGCTACAATAAAACATCCCTGAGACATTCTTTGGTCCTTTGATATGTCGAGGGATACCTCCTTTCTTTTCTTCTTTCTCCGTCCCAACCAACTGTAGAGAGTCTCGGCGTTGGTACCTCTTAGGGGTCTCATGAGCGCCTCTATTACCATTCCCTTTATTATTAATTCGTTGATGCCAACTTTTCTTCATTGACATGGATTCCTTGTGCACTTCACACGGAAGAGTGGAACTGGTAAGCTCTTGGTCTTGGATCTAGAAAACTTTTTATGTTTTCGGCACCTAGCAGGCATCCACGACCTAGAGATTTTAGGACTTCTCGGATATAGCTGCGAATCCTTCCTCTGAAGTGAGACCTGTGACACCTATCATATATACACTTGCTTTACTTTTAGTCCACTCACTAGTCCATTTTTTTTTTCCCTTGAAAGCAGGACTAGCCAATCGTCGTTCACTCAGAGCGACTAAACCTTTCCCACTCAAGACTCAATCAAGGAGCTTATAGCTCGGACCGAAAGGAAGGGATCTTTGGCTTACATAGGATAATCTAAATTGATTCGCTCTTTTTGCAAGATGGAAAGCATGTTCTTCCCTCTACATTGGCAAGCAAGCGATCTATTCTTCTCCGAGCTTAAATGCTAATCTGAGTGGCTGTTTTCTTGACGGCTTCTTGTTAATAAACATGACATAACTTTTGAAGTCGAAGGGATCACCCCCTTCTTGTATGTACATCTGACCCTCCACACAGCTAGAACCAAATCTGATCTGATGAAAAGGATATCCTACGGCTTCTAGACTGACAAGAAGGAAAGGGATCGACCTCTACCAATCAGCACATCGGACCTTGAGTAGGGCAAGCTTTACCTAAAGCCCTATGTCTCCCACAGGCTTCGGAGTATGGGATTTAGTTGGCACTGGAGAGAATTTTCTAACTCTATAGAGAGACTACCGGTAAAAAGATAAAGAGGAATCAACGGAGAGAGAGAGAAGGTATGAAGGATGGCAAAGGAAATAGAAAAACGAACTTTGGAGTAGTCCATTCAATGAATCTTGTTCTCCTTCTCTTCTCATAGTTACTATAATAATCTACTTCGAAAGTAGAGAATGGAGCCTTCTCTAGATAGCACAACTCTACCTTAGTCGTTAGTAGGGAGTGATGCTAGCACTCCTGGTAGCCAATCAAGTTTCTCCAACCCCTGCAGTCGGCTTCTAGCGTTCTAAGCCTCAGCCTGACTCATCTAATATACCTTATTTTGCTTTGTTTCTTTTACAGGACAGAAAGACAAGGGAATTTCTTTCTTTTTCCTCTATTTTTTTAATGATGGAAGGATTGACATTCCATCTATCCTTTCCGATACATCACTCTATGGAATCGTTTCCTTTTTGATGTACCTTTCGTCTAGTTCATCCGATTCGAACTTGCGCCATCGGGTGTAGGATACTGATGTTGTTGGATGTAGCTACAACCCCTTGAAAAAGATAGAAGAACTTTCAAGTCTTTTCGAAGTAAAAAGAAATCCCTCTTGTCCCTGTTTCTCATTGAATGGAGTGCATTTGTCGCCTCCTATCTGATTCCCGGCCTCGCAGCACACTCGGAAGTGAAGTACGCGAATGGAAGATTCCCTTTACTCTAACATAATAACATAATTTAATTGATGTGTATAATCTATATTCTAGTTCTGTCTGGACGAAACCACTCTAACCGGAGATGCTAGAGAGTAAGGGGTCAATCTTGCATTTGTTGCTGCATCATTTCTGAGCACTGATTGAAACTGGTCTCTTCGAGCAGCCACTATTCCAGTCTTATATATACGCGATTTCCACTTTCCTTGTCTTCGGTTCAGAACAAGAAAGTTTCTCAGTCAATCATAGATCGGGCTTAGACAGAAAGGCTGAAACAATTGATTCCTAAAACGAAAACGAGGATAGATCCTATTTCATACATCTTGCATCTTGAAAGACTCATATATAACTATAGAGACAAGTATGCCTTTGTTCGGGCATAGTGTCAGTGTAATTTCATTATCCTTAATTGAGCTCAGGGAAGGGATATTTTTCCCACCGTTTTAGCACCTATCCAACAAAGCTGACAACACCAAATGGCCAGTCCAGCCGCTATCTCCAAGATCGGGCAAGGCCAATCCCGACGCTAAGGACTTCTAATGAACTAGTGTCTAAGGCTTACTCTCTCAATAGAAACTATAAAGGCCCAAGGTCGCTTCCAGCAGAGAATACGGCAGATAATATATATGGAACCATAGATTGACCCCCAGCCAGCGGAACTCCGCTTCCATAAATCTTGTGTTAAGTTGTCCAAACCAGCTCTCTCACGATAACCTGGGTTAGAGACTCATCAAAAGATGGAGCCAGACATTGAAGTACTGGATATGTCACAAGCAAGATGTGGGATTGGGATAATGATCTAGGCACATGAAAGTACTATAAGTCCAGAAGTCCAGGATTTCCAGTGATATCCGTTGCTATCCTTTCTTCTATAGCGGGAGACATTCTCACATTCTATATACCTTAGCTCAGTGCGGCAGAGAGGGTCAAGCAATACTAAGTCATATATACCAAAACCGGGGAATATCGAAAGCCGTAGTCGTCTCGTATTTCATTTGTAAGGTCTCTTTCTTTGGTTGTAGACTTCCCGAAGAAGGGCAGAGATCAGGGATCTTTTAACTCTTGTCAAGGGACAGCTTAAGGGGAAACTCTAAAGAATTCAAGGTTGGTTTCGAGCTCAAGGGTTCATTCTAACTATCAAGATCGAACCCATAATGATATCTTGCGTAAAAACTCTTTTATTCTAAATATCATTTGTAACCGAGTTTAGGCATAGTTTTCTAAGATGTTCTCGAAGGCTTTTTATCAGTCTGCCACTTTCCCATTTTCGTAGTCCGTGTACCGATTTGAATAGTATGCCATTGGGGCAGGTCAAAAGCCAGATTAGTGCGATTTCTCAAACTTGTGTGTTCCCCATTTTCGTGCACCTAAGATATTGGACGAAGATCGCGCTACAGACCATGATCCATGCTTTCAAGTCTATATACGATATTTCATTATGCTGGAAATAACGGATTAAAGAATCTCTTAAGTAAGAAAGATATCCCAAATGAGCTCATGTGTAACATCCCGGCTTTTGGTGAACTTATGACAGATAGAAGGCGAATACCTTTGCTCAAGAGTTGGGCTGGAACTACTATAAATATGCTGAGAGGCTCTTCAACAGAGGGGCTTTCTCTCGGTTCGGATCCTCGGGTCAGGTACACTACTGGGAAAAGGCCTTCCATTCCCCCTTTTATCCATTTCCTGCGGTTTTCGATATTCTCGATTGGGAACTTCTGTTAGCTTAGTGGATCTAAGGCCTGCTCTGCCTCTTCCATATTTGTCTACAAGCTATACTCGGACTAGCACTACGCTAACGCATATTCGGGATAAGAAATAACATAGGCAGGGTACCCAAACCAATACGACTCCAAGATAAGACGTATTCTTAAGGGAAGATCTCACAATTAATCTGGAAATCCGTGTACCACAGAAGACCAAGGGGAGCAGACAGGATAGCTAGGTCAGACATCCATCCTCTTTATCCAAGACCATCGAACTATCTCGCAAGCCCGATAAAAAGGACAACGAAATATCATGTAAGATATCTTTCTTTGTCAAATACCTTTTTTTTTGGAAAAAAAAGCCGGGTTTACGCAAAGTTTTTCTAGAGATTTTCGAAAGCTTTTGATGCAGAAAGAATTTATGTGTGCAAGAACATACGATAAGTAAGATGATTGTGGCAGGGTCAAATCAAGCCCAGAAGAGCTAATTGCGAGAGATGATAGTGCAGATCTCCAATGAAGCTCACCAGCCCGCAAAGGACTCACCATTGATTCATAAAATGAGGATAGACCGCGACTTTCACAGATCATGTCGTATTGAATTTCATCGTATTTCACACATATTGAAAGAATAATTAGGTGTTTCATCCTATGCCGGACTTATCAGCAGCCTCCATAAGATCAGCCTATTGAGAATTATCGTAATTAATAGTTGATGATATATTGTAAAATCAGCTCAAATGTAACCCAAATCCCGGCGCTGCACTTTTTCTAGATCTATTCGAAGGCTCACTCACCGGTTTCCAACTTTGCTGTTCCGCTAAGAACAGAGATCAAGACTCAACAATTCTTTAAAGTGAAGCCTTCTGCCCACGGGGTATGAGGTCGTAATACGTTCGGTCGCTTTATACCTCGGTGCGGTCTTATCGGGCTAACTCAAGGGTGTAGTCTATACCAAAAAGGGAGGCTCAATGGAGAAAGACTTTGGTCGGGCAAGGATGTTAGTTGGAGGTGAAAGTGCTACCCGTCCGGGAACTCATCAGTCCATGAAACGAACTCCTAATAAGGACATGAAAGATCTTTCTCATTATATATTAGGAGTGGAAATGATCGGAAATTCTCGGCTTTTGGTGATAGATGTGAAGATCAAAAAGATTTATTATTATATGATCTTTTCAAAGATCACGTTGGTCTTCCGTGGTCAATGATATCAGCCCATCCTGGATCCGCATATCGACTGGAAGCTGCTTCGGCACTGCATGACGGGAATATGACACAAAAATAATATGCTATAAGATACTTCCCAGCGCAAACTATAGCCATCTTGCTTTCATGTGATTGGGAGGTCAGGTTTATCCCCGGGGACTCTTATTTCCCTTTAAGCGGAGATATTACACTAGCTTACTGCTTCACTTCGGGTAGGCAGCCTCAGATACTGCTCTAACTACCAAACCGAACCCGGACTATAACTACCTACTACAAGGCCTAATCAAGATAGAATGGAGCGGTATCGGTATATAGTTGATATGGCCTCATCGGTAGCGCAGGAGCCCCAACTGCTTGGTCTTTCCAGAAAGAAAGAACTCGGCAGATCATTTGAAATGAAAAAGATAGGGATCGAATAATGCCAAAGTCTCACAATAAATAATATATATGTAGCTCTGCCAAAAGTGTCAAATTGATCCAAAAATGCCGGGCTTTAGCAACTTTTTACCAGAGCTGCTCGTTCAGTTTATATCAGTCATTCCTTTTCGAGTTTAGTACTCTCTTTGAAGCATTATCAGGCCTACTCGGAGAGTCAGAGATTAGATTCATTAAGACATGGGACCTTCGAGAATATATTATGTCTAGACCGTCTGTGAAAGACTGAACAACGAAATATTGTGCTGAAATAGTTCTATCAGGTTGAGATGTATTTCGGGTTATACGAGAAGGGAGGGCTCATAAGGGAATTGCCAAGCTGCTAATACGTCATTTGCGTTTGTCTCGACGGAGCATACGTGATCGATGGAGCATAGCTGTTTGGTGGCAAAAAGTCCTTCCAAGTGGTTAGTGTACCTACCAGAAAGACGCAGGTTAAAGCTCAATATTGTTCAATCCTTTTAGATGAGGGTGGATATGCCGGAAATGAGTCCAACTGCCATATGTAAGCTCAGACTCGTAAAAAGAGACGGAATAATCGAAGAGTTCCTTCCGCAGAGGAGCGAACCGCAGATAGGGATTCCGGATAGAGAAAAAGGAGAGTAGCATCCCAAGGAGGACTACATCACAAGGGAGCGTCGAATGGCACATGATATCTCCGAGGGAAGGCGGATAGAACCGGTTCGAACCCATTCTTTCATAACTCTGGGTCAGGGCTCTTGTCACTATACCTAAATAGCTAAGGATTTCCAGCTCCTTAAAGCGCTCCTTCTTCATCGGGAGTTTGCGTCTGTCTCGATGAATCGTTAGAACTAAGAAATAGGGTGGATCAAAGCGTGAGCAAGATATAGGTCCTATCCAATGTGAAAAGGAGAAAGTGGTAGGAAATCCCTTGTAGACCTCTCGAGAGCTCCTGCTCATCCATGGCCAAAGACTAATAAAGTAGTATTCGGGAGTGCTGGAAATGTCGATTCCATAAATGCGTATAGAATGGTTTGTTGATTGGTTATGATCTATCGAGTACAAGAAAAGATGAAGAAGAAAAGTCTTATTCCAATATCAAATATAGCATAGCTATCGCCCTCTAAATCTGAGAATCCATTGACAGAAAAGTCCACTAGAAACTAAGGAATCTCAGACTTCTCTTTTCTCTCTTTACTGCCCTCTAATTAAGGAGGCAAGATTTCCTCCGATCGAAGACGTACAGGAGAAGTAAAATGAGGAAGAAATGGACCAATTCATTGATCCAGAAAAAAAGCCTAAAATGCATACCCCATTAGGATCTCATTTCTCGATTCATAGATTCGTTGGTCTGGAAAATCAGAGAAATGTCGATCGATTGAAAGCATACGAAGTGTTCTCCTCCGACTTCTATCTAAGTAAAGAAGAAGTCGAAAGAAGAAATAGTCGAAGAGAAGATCTAATGAACTATTGGAGTAGACAAAGAAAGTAGGAGGATCGAAGAAGGCCGAGAAGCGAGAATGGAGAAATAACAACAAAACAAATGAGGGTCGGCGAAGACCCGCTCCCCATGCTGGAAAAGCGGCTGATAGAGCTACTAACAATAGCTTGCCCCGATCTTGATTCGTGGGAGAACTCTTACCACTTTGTCCTTCATGAAAAGAAGAGATCTTGTAGGACGTGGAAGATAGACTACGTACAATTTCCCTTTCTTCTTTTTGTTGATCAATTAATTTCGTATAGAAAGAAAGAGATCGTTTACCTTCAGAGAATGACTTTCTTCAGTAGGAGCAAGAGAGATCCTATAAAGTAAAGTCAAGTCGTATAATGAAATCACGGAGCAGTCCAGATTCTTGCAGTTAGTCATCCAAGTTTTCCGTTCACCAGAATAACGTATAGAAAGAGTTCTGTAAGATTCCCTTGATGGAAGATGATGATAAAGCCTGCAGAGTGTTGATCGTCTATGGTTTTAGCTATATATAGCCTTGCTATGGTCTAATCGAAAGCATTGATCAGTCATTTTGCAGATGGTTCCGTAGGAGAAATGAATCTCAAACAGCTCAGAATCCTATGTCTAGGGCGGACCTTGAGGATCTAGAGTAGTGACCTGCGGGTTCGTAGAAAAGTGACCGGGATCCCTGGGATCTTCTGTCCTCTTTGTGATGGAAATGAAATCCCACGCAGAAGGTGAATGCTTTCTATAGGATCTTTCTGGATGTTTACAAGAACGGAAATGGATGAAGATGTCTGCTCTTTTCTTCCCTCGATCTTCTAGTTTAAGAGTAGCCTGGCAGCTAGGAGAAGGTAGGAGCTGCTACTGAGCTAGATGTTTTTAGTAGTTAGCATGGCAAATGAGCTTTGCGTTCTGATAGGTCTTAGTAGATTAGTCCTTGCTTTAAAGAAAAGAAAGTCCTAGAAACGGTTATGAACTAACTAAACTAAATGACTAGATTCTCCCGGAAGGCTAGCTAAGCTAATAGTCTGAGTTTCCTTCGATTGCTTTTTGATTGATTCAGAGCGCGGCTCCACTTCAACGAATTCGAAGCCATTGAGGGAGCCGGGGAAGGGGAGAGTGGCTGAGTGGTCAAAAGCGACAGACTGTAAATCTGTTGAAATGGTTCTACGTAGGTTCGAATCCTGCCTCTCCCACTTCTTTGTTATAAACTTCCTAGCTTTCGATTCGTCAACCTAGGAAAGAAAGCGAATGAAACTCTTTCTTTTTGCCCTGCCTTGAAGTGCAATTCTATCATCCTATGTTCAGAGCGAACTAGCTACTATGATCTATAGATTCCCCATCGAGTTCCAATCCCAGAAAAGAAGTAGCTTCTGTCTTGTAGTCGTATTTCGCTTCTCTAGTCGTCGGCCTTTCCTACACGCATGTGTCCGTCAGAACCCCGGGACGCACGCAGAAGAAGCATACGATAGGTGAGCTCCCATTGCATAGCGCCTGGGGAAGTTTGATTGAGGAGTAGAGATTCCATAGAAGTGAAGGAGAAGTCGCTTCACTTCAAGGCTCAATGGAATGGACGACTGGAGAGGGGGGATGGAAGAAAGGGCTCGGGATGGATTTCAGAGTCTTTGTGCGAGCCGTATGCGGTGAGAATCGCACGTACGGTAAGGAGGGGGGTTTGCGTCTATACATGTGGTGCTTGGGTCTACCCACCCTATTTGTTCCATGATCTATGGGTCTACTGGAGCTACCCACTTCGATCAATTAGCCAAGATTTTGACCGGATACGAAATCACTAGTGCTCAATCTAGTGGTCTTTTTATGGGCATTCTATTTATCGCTGTAGGATTCCTATTCAAGATCACTGCAGTTCCTTTTCGGGCGGCTGTAAGACGGACGGCCGCCTATAGGTGATAGAGTAGGGTGGGTGGTACCGCTCCGCAGCCAATCTTCCTAGCTAAGTCGGATCGGGCTTAGAGCGCGTGAAACTCATCAAACTACCTCGTAAGGGCCTTGAGACCATAGCATGTTACACGAAAGCTCCGCTTTCTCTTGTAGTCTTATCACACAGCTGCCCACCTAGAAGAGCCACTCGCTCTGTAGTGTTGTCACACAAGATAAGCACTAGCCCGCCTGCTGGCCGGGCGAATCGAAGTTCTCTTCCGGTCAACTGTCTACCCAGTCAAGTGCTAAAAACACAGTCGAATCACGCAAGGCACGCTCCTGGTGTGCTTCCTGCTAGCAAGGAAAGAAGAGCGACAAGGTTCAGTTCAGATTTGACTGTTTGCAGCATGGGAGCAGATTACCCCAAAAATCCCTGGGAACAAGGAGCAAAAAGATATCTCGGTAACGAAAACTATAGGAGGCTGTATTGGCGAGATCCAACGGTGAACAGCTGTCCCAAATGAAAACCGCCTGGAAGTCCGAGGACCTTTAGTACTCTAACCCCGAAGCAGCATCGCGCCAAGCAAGACCGCTCTTGTCCCTTTCCCCATTTCTCTTCCCTATGTTCCTTCTTTGCTCATTTTCCTAGCTAAGTCGGGCCGGGCTTAGATGGGCACGGGAGGAAGGAACCTAAGAGACTCAGAGAGCTCCACTTTTTCTTTTTTTATGTGCGGGAAAGCGCCCTCTTTTTCCTTGACGTGGATAGCATTGTTACCTGCCCTTGACTTCGGTTCGGCCCAGGAAAGCGCTGGCAAAGAAAGGAAGGGGTCCATGTAGCTGCTGCGCCCGCCACCTTCTTAGTCAACGGGGCACAGTAGGTTCGGCATCTACTACAAAGGAAAGAATCGACTTCATAAAAAGAAAGCAAGCACGCCTCTGCTAGGGCAGCGTGTGGAATGGCCGAGAGCGGATCCTTCCTTTTGGATATCTAATCCAAGTCGAGAGTAGAGTTACGAGAACAGCCGTCTGATGGAAAACAACTTTCACGTTCGGTTCATAGAGCACTTTTTTCGTTGAGAATTATTCGTTCTCTTTCGTGTGAATTCCCCCGTGGTGAATGAAAAACTTGTGGGGCCCTATCACACTCTCAAGCCCCGAAGAAAACCCCTCTCCCCTTCGGATTCCATCTCTCTTTTGACTCTATATATGTGGGCACCTGATATCTATGAGGGTTCACCCACCCCGGTTACAGCATTCCTTTCTATTGCGCCTAAAATCTCGATTTCTGCTAATATTTCACGTGTTTCTATTTATGGTTCTTATGGAGCTACATTGCAACAAATCTTCTTTTTCTGTAGCATTGCTTCTATGATCTTAGGAGCACTGGCCGCCATGGCCCAGACGAAAGTCAAAAGACTTCTAGCTCATAGTTCCATTGGCCATGTAGGTTATATTCGTACTGGTTTCTCATGTGGAACCATAGAAGGAATTCAAGCACTACTAATTGGTCTCTTTATTTATGCATCAATGACGATAGATGCATTTGCCATAGTTTCAGCATTACGGCAAAGCCGTGTCAAATATATAGCGGATTTGGGCGCTCTCGCAAAAACCCATCCTATTTTGGCTATTACCTTCTCCATTACTATGTTCTCATACGCAGGAATACCCCCGTTAGCCGGCTTTTGTAGCAAATTCTATTTGTTTTTCGCCGCTTTAGGTTGTGGGGCTTACTTCCTAGCCCCAGTGGGAATAGTGACTAGCGTTATAGGTCGTTGGGCGGCCGGAAGGTTGCCACGAGTAAGTCAGTTTGGAGGACGGAAGTTCTCCGTGCACCGGACACGTAGCTTATCAAATCACTTGCGAAAGGGATGGGAATGCATGCTACGAAAGATAGGGTCGAGTCTGATACATTAACCGTCTACTCCATATCCTTCTACGAGTCCACAATCATTGCACGAGATGAACCTTGCTTTGGTGAATGGAAGTTGGCCTTAAGTCTAATAGGACTCCCAGTTACTACGCGCGATCGTATACTGAGGTCATTCCCGCCGGTTGTTGGAACGACGCGAGCCGGGCCGGGTCTCGATTCAGAAAAATGAAGGGCCCGAAAGTCTAAATAGGAAAAATGCCCCCCCTCATTGGGGTAGGAAAACGAATCGACATCTTGTCTCCATTTCAGCCTACCTTTTTTATTTTTGTTGGGAAAGAACGGCGAAGTCCATCCGAAGCGTACAATGAAGAATAAGAGGAGAGCAACAATGATAAGCGAAGCGCATGCGGAAGAAAAAAAAGAAGTGTGGAGGAGAACGAACTAATTTCCTTCGCTTTCTGGTCCCAAAGCAGTGCATCCTCGACAACTAAAGGATTGGGGGCTTCCTTGATACGCTACTTAAGAAATCCATTTGGAGTCCACTATGAATAGAAAGATAGATCTATCCAATCCGATTGGACTTTGATTTAAAGAACTGTGCTTAGCCCCCCTGCTCATGAAGAGGCTACACTGCAATGGATGGCAGAGGGTCCGTAGTACCTGAACTGGAGTCATACACCGGGAAGGGGCCTAGAAGTGCCTACTACTACACCACACTAGACTTGGCTCTAGACCAGAACCAAAGAAACCAAAGAGAATCCCTGTCGTCCAGTGCCTGGCAGAGCTAAAGTCTTGCCAGAGCCTGACTCTTTATATTATACCCACCCTCGCCCAGAACTCACGGGCCCTTACTTATTCAGGGAGGAGCCTCTAAAATATTGAGACTCAATTGCATCAAGCGGTCTAACTGCTTTGCTCCATCTTCATTCTCTACAGGTCTTGCAGAGACAACATAGGTAATAACGAGCGAGGCAGAGATAGAATAGAAGAGATCAAGGTTCTGAAATAGACTCGACTGACAAAGAATCGTTGGAGAGAAGATGCTCGACCCTATGGTATAGGTGTGGGAAAAGAATCTTATGGAAAACTTTCCTAACTCACCTTTGTAGAGCCATGTATTCTAAGTGATCCAAACCTGCCCGGAGCGCGCCTCCTATAGAGGCAAGTGCATTTGGTGAGCCGTATGATGGGAAACTATCTCTTGCGGTTCGGAGAGGACTCAGCTTTACTATCCCCTTGTTTTCGGGGTAGACCCTTTCACTCTATTTTATTATATACGCTTAGCGAAAAGAATGTTTTTTGATACACCTAGGACATGGATTCTATATGAACCAATGGATCGTAACAAGTCCTTACTACTAGCCATTACTTCCTCTTTCATTACTTCATTCTTTCCATATCCCTCTCCTTTGTTCTCAGTCACTCATCAAATGGCACTCAGTTCATATCTTTAACTTTAAGTTCGATCATTGACAAGGTTCAAAGAAAGGGTAGGCCATTCAGAAAGAATCGATTCCAAACCACAATGATAGCAGAGGAAAGAAAGAAAAACTCCTCTCAAAAGAATGCTTTTTTTAGATCCTCTTTTCTTTTATTCGCCACTAAAGTGGGGTCCTCAGACTCACTGCATAGCTAAGTCAAAAGGGTTGGAGTCAGTTTGGGGGAGCATGACGAATCTCTTATTCCTGGAAAGGAAAAGTAAGTCTTTTCGACCTCAGCTACATGCCTGGCTGAGCTAACCAATGAGAACCCAGTAGGCAGAAATGCATATCCAGGGTTATATGTATAGTGGATTAGGCCTAGTAAGAACAATGGTCCTAGAGTGGTCTATAATTTCATTCCTATTCTATTTACTTTCTTTTCGTTAGATACTCGACCTCTTATCTTTACCTAAAATAAGGAGTAAGGGAGACCTTCCATGCAACTAGTGCTATAGTTCCCCAAAAGAGAATTTGACCGAAGAGCTTTCCTATCTCCTTCGTCAGAAGATTGAGTAGCGTAAGAGACCAGAGATCTCCTATTCATGGAGAAGGAGATTGAAGCAAAGAAACTTCTTGTCAGTTTCAAGTCTAAGAAGACTTTCTACTTTATAGGAACTGGAAATTGAGAACAAAAAAGAATTTTGGAAAGTTGCTTTAACTTCTTTAACTTGATTTGCGCAAAGCGTCCCCGTCTTAGAATTCCATAAATAAAGACATTTGAAAAAGACCAATGAAAAGAAAAATAGAGTCTTTGTACCAGAGATGGCTTTGGTTCAGCATTTATGCCTCTTCTTGTCATCGACCAGTCCTTCTCTTATATAGATTTCTTTATTGTAGGGTCTCTGGTAACTTCCCTAGAAGTAGAGCAACTAGAAAACAGAAGCGAAACTCGTCCCTTCTATAATTTGTCCCATTTCTCGCCCTAAAAGTAAACTAAGAAGGGTATCTGTCCCTACTGCTAATTCCCAAAGTCTCCATCCATTTCTGTTTATACTTTCTATCGACGAGGGCAAAAGCATCGAAGTTTCGTTTGCATCTTTACTTTTTCATTTACATTATTTTTGAGCTTCATTATAGTTTTTTCTGCTGAGATTCCAAATCGATAGGATAAGGGGAAGCAAGCATTTGCATTTTCATGACCCGAAAGAAGTCCCTTCCCAGTCTCAGGCATAGGTTATCAACAATGTCTAAGTTCTTTCAACCATGCGAAAGGGGGCTGTCTCATTCATTAGCCCCATCAAGAGCGGAAATAAAATAATTAAGGGAAGGCATATCCGAAAGCCATTTCGCGAACTAGTTGCAATCGAAAGTTAGAGCAAGAACAACCGAAAGAAGAGGAAGCGGGTTCGAATCTTTGACTTGACGAGCGGGAAAGACCGAGAGATTTCACAGTCTTTCCTGCTACAAAAAGTAATGGAACGAAAGCTTCATGTCAGATCAGCTGAAAAGGTAGGTATAGGAGCTCCTATTGTATATTTTTGCAAGCTCCTAAAAGTAAAAGCGGTAGTGCAGGTCTTTGATTTGATGCAACGCTCAGAACACCTTACCAAGGAGAACTAGATATGCTGCCAATCAAAGAAAGAGAGGAATTCGGGAACACATATACAGGTAGGGTTAAGTAAGAGATGGCCCGCAATAAATCCTTGCCATCGGAACAACAGACGGGAAAAGTCACGAGAAGGTAAGTGAGGACATCCAGTCCGCAGGGCACTTAGCATTAGAGTTAGGGGGGACAGCTGGGATTAGTCCGATTCGATCCCGCACACACTTCATTTCATTCAGGGAGGGGAGAAATGAGTAGACTTGCCAAAGCATGATCAAGCTGCCTATCATTAGTCAAGTAGGACATTAGTCAAGTAGGAAGAGGGGTGCATTCTTTGGATTCTACAGTACTTGACTCGGAGACGATCTGACTCATTCTAGTCCTAAGAGTGAGAGACCGAGAACGAGTCTACTTGCAACAAACAGAGGAGAAAAGAGAGGGCCCGGGCCTCCGCTCATGCACCTAAGTAAGGGCTTATGAGCTAAGTCATGCAGCCAAGGACACAGTAGAAGAGGAGAGAAAGAACTGTCTCTCCTATCTTTTCCCTGTAGTGGATTAAGGGATCTTTGGATTGGAACCTAGGACTTTCTATTTTTCATTACGATGTGCTACTTTTGAACCAGAGCTCTCGATACAAAGCCGGTCTTGTTTGTGCGAATTCTTCTGGTATGGATGGCTCGGTACGGGCAGAAAGGTCTAGTCGGGAAGGAAAGTTCAAGTGAACCATTTACCGGTGCTTCTTTACCGAGCGAACCAATATCTTTGGCCTTCTTTCTGGCGCTGTCCGAAATGAGAGATCTTACTTTAGGTTCTTGACCCGGCAACTTTTTTCGATTAACCTAGCTTTAGTCTACTCCTGCTAATATCTAACTACTAACTAGGGCTTTTCGACTTCACCGCCGGAATTCTAGCAATCCCGACTTCATAATAGGTCGACCCCATTTCCAATATGCATTGTAGAATGAGAAATGCACGCCCTTGTTATGTTAGTAGGCCTAGTCCCTGACTCATGCTCCGTGGACAAACCTTTGGGAGCAAGCCTTAGGGATTTCTCGGCCCACTCATCCAATCGAATCGATTGGACCCCAACAACGCACGTGTTCGCTTGTAACATGGACTTTTTTCACCTTCATTTCGAAGATTTATTCTCTTATGATATTATGGTGAAAGATTTCCATTTCATGTCGATTCCATAATAACTTCTATAGAATAGTGGTCACGTTCACGTCTAGTAGCGAGAAGGGATAAAGTAGATACTGTAGTGTGTGAGAAATGTATTATTCATGACTGGTTTGGTTCCTGTAGACTGACTAGAATAGACTACTTATCCTAGTTTCTCCACTATGCCTGCCAAGTAGGTTCACCGGACAAAGACGCAAGTGAGCGACTTGTTCTACATAAGTGGGTTTTTAAATCCTTGAAGAAATCCCTAAGAGGCGCGGTAGAGTATTGTGACTGCTCCGAACCATTTCTCCCTCAAACAAGGCGTCGAAAACGAAGGAAGCTTGCCGGTCTTAGCATAGACTCTTCCCTGTACACTCCCTGTGGGCTTTCTTGATTTCTTTCAATTTCCGTCATTCACTTAGACTCAAAGTCATTTATGCAGAATCTATTCTATATTATGCTAGAAGGAATCATCCTAATAGTGCAATCGGTCCCTTAGCCTGGAAGAGTGGTTGCTCCTTTCCTTTTTCCCTCTCGACGATGCATACCATTCCAGTCTGCGCTCTTATGCCAGGGCGCCTTAGATTAATTGCATTGCACGGTTCTTTCTTTTCGTTCGCTTCATTGTCCATTTCGAAGTCCTTAAGCACGCAAAACTCGTTGCTCTCTTGTTTTCGAATCTGAGAAAACAAGGTTTAGGGAAATTTTCATCATTGGTGGGTGAGCTATTTACAAATCCTCTCTATATACTAAAATTTTTGATCAAAAGTTCTAAAAAAAGTTGCAAGAAATTTGATAAGAGAAAAAAGGAGCATCAGCATCCGTGAGCGATCCTCAACAGATGTCTCAGGTACTATCTCCTCTTAAGCCTAGGCTATAACTCGGCCGTTGACTAATAATGAATCCTTAGAAGCAGAGATAGGCAACAAACTTTGGAAAATGAGAAAGGATTTTTCTTTAAGAAATTGGAATTCTTCCGATAAAGAGGATGCGTCCCCGTTGAGGTTAGGGTCTATCCGAAGGAAAGCAACCCTACAGAAGCACAATCAACCTAACAGCAAGGGATTGGCTTGGGCAGACCATGATAAAGCTTCCTATTATTAGTCAAGTAAATTAGGGAGGGGGCAGGGGAAATGGAAGAAAAAAAAATTCTTTATCTAGAATCATGAGCGAATTCTGGAAGGATTAGAAATGAGAATAAGTAGCGGGGTTGAAACCTTATTTCTCTGCTTGACTTGGAGAGTGGTTCCAAACACAGAGCAATAAGAAGAGAAGGAGAAAAAAAAAAGGGGGGACTCTGGCCTGGTAGAAAAGGACCTTGTTTTGCATGCAACGGATCGAAGAAACGGAACCATAAAAAAGAAAGAATGATTGAACAAAAAATAAGTAGAACGGGTCTACAATCTACAGGAAAGGACTTTCGTCCATTCTCTCTGGAATGCTAGCCATATACATATAAAATGACAGCAATGGAATGCCAATCCTCAGGCTTTATTTGTAAAGTATCTATTCCTTGAGAATCAAAGCCCAAAGATCTATCTATGAATTATCCCATGCTGGACTAGCCAAGCGGATAAACGGCCTGCATCTCTTTTATCTCCCGCATTTTTTTAGAATATTTCCCCTCATTTCCCTTTTAGTAAGTGAGAGATCCATCTCCTTAGAGACTTGGAATCGAAGTCTCTGTGAAGGCCAAAGCACCGGAGCGCCTCTTCCAGTTTTTTTGTTACAACTTCACTTCCCAACGGCGAGTGCCTAGCTATATCAATGGACTTTTTGTAGAGCGACCGATCTATCTAATAAAACCAAAGACAATCCAAAAGACCTCTCATTCAATATTAGATTGGATCATAAACAAGTAAAGAAGTCTCTCAATTCCCCTACCTAGAACAAGGACAACCCTATTATCGTCTCGAGGGATGAGAGCAATTGAAAATGAACTGAGTGCCATGCTTAATACAAAGAAGTCCTAGGTTGTTTTCTTGGAGTCAAATGACAACCAAGGATTGGTCTGTCCATAATACTCTTCCTTCGCTATTCCCTTCCCTCCCGCTTGGGAAACTTTGAGTCTAATAGTTACGATAGGTTGGACCAAGAAGGAGTCCACCTTTCCTGGGAGCATGCTTCGCGGACCTTGTTTCCCTTTTAAGAAATGGTGAATATGGCAAGGAAGACTCCAAAAAAGGAATGGAGCACCTTTCATCTAATTGGTTGTTGTTAAAAAAAAAGTGATTCTACCAGAGATGTTAAAGAGTACCTGTGAGGAAAAGAGAAATCCGAAAGACAATAGAAATCCATGGCTATTGCTCCCCTTCTTATGGCGCTAGAGGAAGAGGACACGAATTTAAAGAATCCACAGAAGGAGATGCTAAAACGAACGAGCCAAGGAGGAGGTCCATGCCGAAAGGAAGATAAACCGCATGCTTTTTTTTGCCCTCAACTACCACAAGAGGGCAGTAATTAGTGCATTATTATCCATATGAATAAGAATACGAGCCTGAGGAAGGTTCTGAAATCGATCGAAAATATCAGTTTCTAAGCTACATATTGCCTTTTTTCAACAAGCGAGTTATCATTCTCCAGCAAACCAAAGAATTGTGAATCTTTGTCGGTCAAACAAACAAACTTTTGGGGGGGTTTAGAAAATCTAATTCTGGATAGTGATGGATCTAAGCCCTCCTTCTTTTTAGGAATGGAATGCTGCTTAAAAATAAAGCTATCGGTAGGAACGAGTCATTGGGAAATCGTAAGGCGATAGCCCTGTCAAGATCATCCCGGGCATACCATTTATCGGTTGAGCTACGTCGTCACTTCTTTCGGTAGGGGAGAAAGCCAAAGAAAGCATTGCATCGGACTTCGAGGATAGCGTAAACTGCCTTAAGTCTTAAGTAGGGACAGATTGACTCCAACTCCAGGGATGGATGAGTCCCGAATGGAATAAAGAGAATATACTGCATTTAATCCTCGTACCAAAGAAAGGAATAGCTCTATAAGCTCTTACAAATAAAGAACTAACCAGAGCTAGCAAATATTCTCCTCCAAGAAAACAGTCAACGAGTCCACTACACTGGCAAAGCTTTTTTCTCTTAGAAGATTGTCCTGAAAAGTCCTTTCAATCAATTAAAAGAAACATTCCACTCAACAAGATAAAAAAAGAAGGGTGGGTTTGGTCCGACCTTAAAGTTTTTGCAATAAAAAACCTGGCCTTAAGTCTTGGGGAGTAGCCCATGAGTAGTGAATAGGAGGGTCCGCCTATGGAGCACTTAAGTGGGGGAGAGATATGAAATAGAAGGTTTGCCTACAACGGAAAGTCATCTGCATTCGCGGGGTCATTTCCAATCCACAAATGAAGAAGGAATCGAACCTGCAACCTTTACTTCTTACTCGACTAACTTCTAATCATTGGTAGCATTCTATCAACCCCGGATTCCGCATTATGCATGGTGTGAAAAGTAAACCTTGTTGGTTGACCCACGATCTTTTCTAGAGGCACTACTGTGATGCTCTGGGGCTTGAGATCAGACTCTATTGAATGCTTCAGAATAGATCGAAGTTGACTCTATATAAGAAATTATGTTTGACTTTCCAATTTCATAATAAAAAGCAACTGGTTCCCAACACTAAAAGCATAGTTTACGCAGGAAAAATTCTGCTCTTTCTCCCCCGCTCGCTTTCTTTATTTTTTTATTGGTTTATTGGTTCAATGAATGCTGCATGTAATACAAGGAAAAGGTTCTATTTACTAGTTACTAGTGCGTGCGTAAACTCTCACAGATTGTAGGTTCGATTACTTACTCCGACTTAAAGAATGAGAAAGACAAGGAGAAATCAAAACCATTTTGGTGACTTCCTTAACAATAACAATTGGATCAAGAGTCATTACCTGGCGATTCAAAATGATGGAGTCGCTCCTTTGTTGCTAAATGTCCCCAACAAAACAATCTACACAAAGTAGCCAATCTTGACACTTGATGGTGTCTCCTCACCGATCGTCTTGATTCATCTCTTTACCCTCAGTCGGATACTGAAGCTAAAAAGAAAAGAAATGTAACTTCCCCGCTCAAAAGAAAGGGGATGCCAGATCTAATTATTTATTCTTTTACCGGTAAGTCATAGTGACCAGGATAGATAAAGTGCCCTGTTCTAATTGTTAGCTTTCTTTGACTGAGTCTCATTTTGGAAACCAGGTTTTCAAGTATTTCTAATGGACTTCTTAACAACCAATTGAACAGAATAGATAGATTCAGATAGCGGACTAGATGACTTCATTCTAGGGCCGGTGAGTGAGTTCCATTCTTTTCGATGCATCACATCGATTAGAGATGAACAAATAGGATAAATGAAAATGGATGGAAATGGACATATGACCAAACACCAGCCCTGGTTGGATTCTCTTTTCTCTCTATGTAAACGAACCGAAGAGCTTTACGATCTGAAATACCTTTGTTTTTGTCTTAGAACCTTTGATTTCTTTTTTCTTTACGAACAACAGGCTCTGAGTGCTTCGCCTACCGAGTAAGCCTGTGTACCAACTACATTAGTCAATGTGTCAGAAGATGAAACAGAAACCTGCCCTCCTTCATTTCTGGCTCCCCCTTCATTCTTTGCAACCAAATGAGTTAGGTCCGTGCGTGGTTTTGTTAAAGATTCTCTATGCCTCTTCCTGAAAAAGAAAACTCGAGGAGCTCTAATGACTTTATGCTTGTCACTTATTCTATTCTGATGCCAATGATTAGCTACTTTCCATCTTCGATATATAAATATATATTTACGACAGAATTATAGAAAAACTTTGAGAATCTAGGGGCCATGGATTTCCCTACTAATGAGATTTCGAGCTAACCATCTTTCTTTGATCCATCCAACAACATTATCATAATAGAAGAAAGAGAGTGAAATAGACTCGCTTCACTAGCTGGATAATCGAAGAGAAAAAGAAAGCTTTTCCAAGTGGACTTCCTTTGCCTTGAATGATTCAATGGATCATTTCTTTTCAATAGTTCTTTGAAATGGCTTCTATTAATGAACGTCGCTATCCAAAAAAGGCTGGTCTAGGTTCCAATTCTCAATTCCACTGAGGCAAGAAAGAAGAGGAGTCTTTGGAGTGCATTCACTCTTCTGTATAGGAAGATATAGGTTCGATTGGGCCTATCAGTCAAGTAGTTCTGACAAAGCGATTTTCAAGGAGTAAGGAAGAATGAAATTCCAAGGAATGGACCTCCGGTTGAATTCCATTTTCATTTCTAAATGCAAACAAAAACCAGGAAACTCAGGGCTAGGCCATCCAAGAAAAGAAAGCACTTTCAGAAAAAAGAAGAAAAGAAAGGAGCAACGCGAGCAGATAGGGAGCGAGTCTTATTTTCTCTGCTTACTTTCCGTTCAGACCATAAAAGCGTAAGAGCCATTGCCCCTCAATAGTCCTATGAGTTTAGCTTAGGCTTCGACTCTCTTCTTTTTTTTCCTTTTCTTTTCTACCAGAGTGGAGTCCTTTTGACGTTCCACCTGGCTTTCCCTTTGTACTCTAGCTTTGGCTTTTTTTTTAGAGCGACTGCGGAGGTTAGCCTCGGATTAGACGGCGGATTCACGCCTACACTTCACATTTGGATGACCAAGGTTTAAATAAATAGATGTTCGTTCGATCTTATTGTCTTTATTTAGAAGGGTCCATAGAGCTAAACGAGCTATTCGTAGGACTCATCCTAAAGGGCCTAGAGTACTCATAGCCATTCTGGGGCCGACCTTTCAAGCAAGGGATTTCTACTTGAAATGGACTCGACCGAGCCCTTGCACGATGATGGCAAGATTGGAACCTATCTCTATCTATGGATTTGACTGACGCACTAACCAACGAGTAGTGTTGCAAAAAAAAAGATCTAGTAAAAGAACTCTCTTGGGGCACTTTGCTTTGACCAGCTATTTTCTTGCAATGGCTTATCTCTTCTCTATGTTGAGATTCTGATTCCAAGATACTAAATTTCCCACTAGCAGCTAGAAAGCTCATCCATGAAATTTAGTAAGAACGCTACTCGTTCCTGTTCCTGGAATGGAGCTTGGTTGTGACTGCTGAAAACCTCGCTAACTACTTCTTCTTATTGTATTGAGCGAGCCCTGTCTAGCGACTACGTTTCGATGAAGCCTACTTTTTTTTTCCGCCTTTGGTCAGAGAGTTCTTGCAAGACCTTTGAAGTACGTTATTTCCTGCTACTTTCTCAATGTGTAATGATGATAAAAGGATAAACTTATCATAATTTGCTAGCATACCATCGCAAATCTATCAATAAATATTAGGACATCAATTTCCCACTCCCACACTTTTCAATTTTTTTTTTTATTTACAAATGAATGTCACCCCATGTACCCTTGTACTCTATATTGTACTGGCATTTTTCATGCTAAAAGATCTCATCTCTAGGACTATTGACCCATCTTACCTCTTCAATGTGCAACACCATAATTTCTCCTGCCATATTTGGTCAGACACGCATTTATGGATCATCTTGTTTTGATAATCCATCAAGCCCTTATGAACTTCATCCATGTGTATATTCTTTTGTATAGGGTGCGATTCCACTATGGACATCCAGATGTTTTTGATAGAATTTTTCACATTACCCGTGGAGGCATCAGTAAAGCTTCAAGAGGAATCAATCTTAGTGAGGACATATTTGCTGGTGAGATCTTAAAACCACTTTATCCCACTTCAGGCACATAATTAACTTGAATATACGTTTTAACATCTTTCCTGATTTGAAGGTTTCAATTCAACCTTAAGACGTGGAAATATTACCCACCATGAATATATTCAAGTTGGAAAGGGCCGAGATGTTGGTCTCAATCAAATCTCACCTTTTTTATTAGGCCAAAGTTGCATGTGGTAATGGGGAGCAGACACTGAGCCGTGATATCGACAGATTAGGGCATCGTTTCGATTTCTTCTGCATGCTGTCATGTTACTATACCACTAATGGTTTCTATGTCAGCTCAATAGTAAAATATCTCACCTGTTGACTATAGTCACAACTACGTATTAAGTTCATTGAATACTTTGTCTGGGCTCATGAGATTTAGTTATTACCACGGGATCTAGTGTTAAAGACAAGAATCTACTAGTCTCAGTGGGAAAGCATCCTATCTTCTATTCTTCCTTCTGGTGACATAGGACGTAAGGAAGAAGCCGGAGCATCAAACTAAGACTAAGTCTTTGCAATCCCGGAAGCCAGGAAAAAAGAAAACCAAGAGAAGCCTATTCCGAAACCCTTATCAAAACAAGCGTAACTCCAAAAAAACAAATAGTTGCGGAGCCGTGTTGAATCTTCTTGATTGAGTAGGAGAAGCCAGCCCGAAAAAGCTATAAAGGAAAGAAGGCAGGGGGAAAGAGATGGTCTAGTCTATTAGGCTTAACTAGTTCCCCGGGGATCTAGGTAGTTAGGAGAGAAGAGCAGTAAGAGTTAACTCATCCTAGTTAGATTGAGTTACGAAGGGAGGAAGGCTAAAAGTATAAAGTAAGAGATTATCATCTCTTCCCCTGGGAACATACTATTGAATAAAATCCCTGAGCCGGGAACTAACGGAGGCAAAGCCTTAGAATTTCTTCTTATCCAAGTCCCGGTTAATCTATTACTATTCCCCTAGATTCACCCGTCGCTCCAGGACTAGAATGCCTGATAATAGAAGATGTTTACCTTTGCTTACTATCATTCCTTGGTGATTAAAAAGGATAATGTCCAGTCAGCCTCAATCTCAAATGAATGGTTTTGACTCAATCCCCTGCTTCAAGAGATATGGTAGGCTTGGAAGTCTTAGAAGGCAAGTCAGTCAGGAAAAATGATTCCCTTTTCTATTGACTTACTTACGAAGTCAGCATCAGCAAATAACTCTAACTCACTCATAACAACAAGAAGCCTAGGCGCTTTTACTCAGCTTCCGGGAACTCCTGAACAAGAGCCTAAGCCCCTGCTTGGTCCTTTGCCTGGCACTTGAAATGAAATTTGTATTGTTTGTTTTAGTTAGAAGTTTGCCTTTATCGGGAGTGGATCTCTTGAACTAGAAAAAAAAGAAAATATTTAGGGGAAGCCATCTATCAGCGAAAGTCTAAAAAAGAAGATTTCCATAAAAGCGGGGTTCTCTATCGGGCTTTCTCTCGGTGCGAGCACCTATTCCACCACTACAGTGAGCGTGGTATGTCGCTAGCATTTAATCAATTGAGAGTTGAATTCATCAAACAAGTTCCTATGGGCTTAGCAAGATAAAGAAATAGAAAAATCTTTGTTTTAATCGGGGAATCCGTGGTTTAGTGGCTAGGGTGTCTACCTGTGCATCTTGGGGAGGTTGCTGCTGGGAAAGAGAGTTTCATTCCACTCGATAAATCATAAAAAAAGACAGATTCGATTCTTGGAATTGGTGTGCTAGCTGCTCTATAAAAAGGGCGAACTTACTGAAAGAACCAGTGAGAAAAGGTCGTATTTGTACTGAAAACCTAAAGTAAAGAAAAAACGAGGATGATCGTCTGATTGTACCTGATCCTTCCTTATCTGGCTATTTGAAATCTGACTCTCTTGAAACGGACCAGCTAACCACTCGCTCTCCCAGTCAAGCCAACCTTTCGCTTTTCTGGGTGTTCTCTCCTACTTTCTAGTCTAATCGAGTTAGTAGCCCGTCTTCCACCATGAGTTCAGAGTCGACAGGAGCGAACAGATAAGAGCTATACCACACACCTGCTGTCTTCTTCCTTCAACCCTGCAACTTAGCATGGAAGGCATTCTCGCAAGATAAATAAACTGGAGCCATTTTTATTATTATTCCGGGAGCAGAAGTCCACACAATCGTGCTACCGCGCCTACCTCTAATTGAGCAATCCTTGTGAATAGCTGAAACAAATCTTACTGCCAAGCTAGTGGGATCGATCTCTTCTACTATTGTCTTTCCTTTGCATCTTGATAACCTTACCCCGGAAGAATGCCATTAAGCTTCCCTGGTCCCGACATGACTGACTGGGCGAGGAAGAACAGCGGAGGCAACCTCCACTCGGATCAACTACCTTTACTTTAGAGATGGGAAAGGCAGTTCGTAAGAACTGATAGCCATTTCCCCGCGAGGATGAAATGAATGCCTTTAGAATGCACTCGATGAAAGTACTGTCCAGAGCATTCAATTAGTACACACAGAAGAAGGTCAGACTTATTTAGCTAAGGCAAGTACAGATTAGCTATTGTCCTGAAAAGTCCTTTCAATCAATTAAAAGAAACATTCCACTCAACAA
>JAYMSI010000002.1:5000-29266 GCA_036897315.1 Plantago indica
GTACATTGACTACCAATTGGTGCCTGTCTGGCTAGGTAACAATGAACTAATAGAATTCAAGGGGAGAAAGCTTGCTATATATTTATATATATATATAAAAGTCGATTTGGAAATAGATTCAAGAAAGAGAGCCAATTCTTGTCAGATTCAGGCCCCAATATATAAAACAGAGTGAGACGTCGTTACTATCACACACGAGTTCAAACGATCTAAATGATCTACTTGCACCGTTGCACTGTCATTAGCAGTCTTTGCATGCGTTCCAAGCTCCCATTATTCATTCAATCTAGTACGCACTAGCAGCTAAAAAAGAGATAGCTTTTAACTAGAAGTAGTAAGAAAAGACATCTCCCAGGAAATTCTAAGATGTTGGATTACCCACCCGCAAAAACTCCCTGTATTTGTCTTTATGCTTTAAATTTTTTTGGACAATTAATAAAGGCTTAGAATGTCCTTTTCAAGCATTTGAGCTTGCTTTTATGATGGGGTAGGCCTGTTCCCTTTTTTGTCAAATCTGCTTATTTTCGTTTTGTCCGTTCGTTTGGATTCGCATCGGTCTATGAGACAACAATCCCCTTTACACCTGGGCTATCTCTTTATGCCGGTGTCTTGTTTAAGAATTCCCCTTTAGCCTCTGAAACTTGATCCTATAGCGATAGTCAAGGCCGAGCTGGTATAGAGGCGTTAGAGAGTCTAGGCGGGAAACTTTATCGAGTAGACTCCGATATAGCTGTTCCATGGAAAAAAGATAGTCCTTTCTGTCATCAATTGCATATGCTTGTATTCTTGTTTTATTAAGCTCACTTCGAATCATTCGGAGTAACATTCGCGCTTAACCATTGGTCTAGTTTTGCCTGGTAGCCTTCTCAGGTCATCTAATAGCTCTATAGCTCTATAGCTAGAGCTAGAAGTGGTTCCGACAGATTGTCTCGCTCAATCTAGGTAGTCCGTGACTTGATCTATATCAAGAAAAAAGGGAGCTTATAATGAAGCTGTATCTGCAAAGTGTCTATGGTATATAAAGGTTTAAGGGCATAGGCTATCCGTGCTGTTATCATTGCGGACTTTTTTTTTACTTTTTGGTGTCGAGCAGAGTGTTTTCAGGAGAGCTATTGGTCTTAAGTATAGGGTTAGTATTAGTGGTATTGTCAAGTAGATCATTAACATCTTGGACAATATTAGAAATACATTCTTGGGATTGCGATGTACCTGTTTCCTGTGATTGTGACGTAGATGGTTCCGAGGCTAAAAGGGAAGAAGTAGATCCTTCCGCTGCAAGAGTCCCTACGACTTTTTTCCTTTCTTCATTTCTGTTAAGAAGTTCTCTTTCTCGATTCGATCTGCAAAAACCCTTCTAGTAGTTTGTGAAGCCGAAGTCAATCTTCCTTGCTCTCTTAAAGACGCTGCTTGATCAATTACTCGTTTTTTGAAAGCTCCCATTACTTTTTCTTGCTTCGATAGCTCTTGATTGGCTTTTTTGACACAGGAGGCACCTAGAGAAGGGAAATTAGTTGGTTGATTCCTTGTATTATTCGATGTGACATATTTTGAAAAGAAAGAGGGACGAGGAGTAATGGTAGGCCGAGTCATCTCTTTCTCGTTAGGCATCTCTTTTTCCGCAGTAGTTTTAAAGTAATCCGTAGAAGAAGTAAGGGCTGCAAAGAAGAACATAATATTACTTGCTGCGATGAATTGATTAAAGACTTTTTTAACTTGACTTTTCCTTTTATTTGATAAGATCATTTCAACAACTTCATTCTTGTCTTTCTCCTCTGGGCTGGTTCGGAATGCTGCGTGTTTTTACCACCTGGAGGAATATATACCGGAAAAAGGTTTTCTTCTCGAGTTGTTTGCATGATCATGAGTCCTAAATCCTGTTCTTTTCTTCCGTTAATTATTACTAGGACAACGAATGTAAGTGTTAAACAAGGAATTAGTTTGAAAGAGTATCGGACTAACTCTCGATTACCGCTGAGTTCAGTTTTGTTTTTATTTCTATTGAATTCTTCTTTCCTCTATATACGCAATTATGCAAATTGATGAATTATGGAATTATTGGTTGAGAGAAGGAATGGACGACAACTCCTAATGTCCCCTCGTTCACTCTAACTCAACAATAAATGCGGTATTGTATCTAGTGTATGATCAATTGGTGGAGCCTCCAATAGATGCTTATTTATAGCAAAAAAAGAAGGGATTTTAAGTCTAGTGCACCGAAGAAGACTTATGAAGGTAGGGGAATTTCTTTCTTCTTGGATCTTGAATTACTTCACGAGGAAGCAATCACCTACGAGAAAGAAGAGTATACGCTTAAGTGCACGCACTATTCTAAAGAAAGTGAGAAATGAAATGGACTTTTCGCAGAGTGTAAGAAGTTCGGCAGACGAAGTAACTAGAACACGGCTAGCCAAAAGACAAGGTCGTAGGTTCAAATCCTCCTACCCTTAGAGAATAGAACTGGTTAGCCCTTCGCCTTTCCAGTCGAGCTCTCTACTCTCCCAGCCAGTCGAGTGCTTTCCGGGACTCATTCAGGATTCGAACCTACAGCTTAAGCCTTGAAGGAGCTGTGCTCTTAGATTTCAGTCATGTGGGTGCAGCCGGTATTCTATTTTATCCCTGCCTTTCCCTCTATGCTTCGCTCTTTTTCCTGCCTTATTTATTGTCTCCTCATTGGAGAATAACTAGATTGGATTCAGTCCGCAGTAGCTGTGCCTGCCGAGACATCCCTTTATTTAGGTTTTTCCGGATGAGCAATAGCTGAGGGAAAGTACCTTTCTTATTTCACAACCAATCCATCCAATCCATAAACCTACTTTTTTGCTAGAAAAAAGCATGAGAAAAGAAGTATCCTTTAGTCCCGATAACTAGACCCAATCATGCCTTAGAGAAAAGTTCTTCTAAACAATCCAGAACTGTTTAGCATAACTAAATTTGGAGAGATTATGAACCTTCTATTCTTACAAGCCTCCATTCTCCCTCTCTTAAAAGTCAAGCTCCAACAGTTCATTAAGAAGAGGGCTTTTACTTAGTTAGTAAGAAGAGTTCAGTTAGCTAAATTGGAGTTCTTTGAAATGAAATAAAAGATTGGAGTTGCTCAGTCAAAAAGAATAGTTTAATAAGAATAATAAATAGGAAATGGAAGAAAGTCATTGCTTCTTGGTTATCTTTATAAAAAAATAGAAAACTACATCGATTAGAAGAATTCTATTTTTTAAATAGAGTGAAAGACATCCTGTAGGAACTTACCAAAGTACCAAAGACTAAGTGTCGTCAAAGAATGGTTCATGGAATAGGGAAGAGAGTTAGACAATAGGTTTGTAAATTTCACAAAAATAGAGTTCGCAGCCTAGTTTGCTAAGAGAGAGGCTAGAAGAAGATGGATTGGAGACTACTACACCCGATCTCAGAAACAATTAAGCAGAGAGATCCTTTGGAAGAGATCGTACAAGAAGAAAGAAAAGAAAAGAGTCCAACTTCCAAGCTCGGGAAGAAGGAGCCCTGTGCCCCCGGAAGATGTATCTCAGTCGATTCGATTTACCAGTCGTGATTGAAGTCCGAACCATTCTTAGAGTTTCTCTTGGATCTAGAAAGAAAAAAGCAGCATCGAAAGAAGAAAACAAGAAAAGAAGAGAACAAGAGAGCCCAGACCTTATGACCTCTACAATGAAGGAATGAAGCAGGCGAACTGCCCTCAGTTAAGTAGGATAAAGCCTTTCCAAAGACTACCGAAAGTGGAGTTGCCCTTGCATCTATACCGTATAAACTTTCCCACTTTGCCAATGTGCCATAAGAGGACGAGCAGTTCAAAGCAATAATCTGAAAAGACCCTGAGCCGGATATTCCATTGGCTTAGATAGATAATCATAAGAAGTTATTACTGTTTTCAGTCAGAGATTCTACCATTCTGGGCGAAGCAAAAGGGAAAGTAATGCCCCCTACATTAGAGAAACAAACATTAGAATAAGACCTATTTAAACACTCGGTGTAGACTCCGTCTAGGTCCAAGATTCCATTCTTTCCGATCTTTCTTAGCTTTTTCTTTCAGTTAGTTTCCTAAGCATCTTTCGCTAGTTGGACGACTCCAAGCAATGCTTTCAGTTTGGTAAACTTGAATGTGGAATGTCTTTTGCCTTGGACCCGAACAATTGGACCCCAAGTCCATGGCCTTTTTCTGTCTTTTAAGTGGACCTTCGAGTCCCTATTTCCTCCTGGCTCTTAGTCCTACTTAGTCCTATTTTCTTTTGTCCTCTCACAGCCTTTGTCTCTCTTTCTTTGCACTAATCATGATTTCCTAATGGTTTTCTGGGATTTTTGTCACTCTTCTGAATACCTTATAAGATATCTATCTTATATACGCAATTACTTGTTTTTACTTGACCTTAAGGACAATACTTATTAAATCTTAAATCTTGCTATTCATCCTATTCATCTTGTGCTATTCATTTTGACTGTTTGGTTTGTGTGGTAGACTCTATTGTCCTGTCCGACTCCCTACACTGTGGAATGTTCGAGCTCTTTGGTTGCCTGATCTCTGATCAACTGCCTGGGAGATTCCCTCGCTATTGTCTTTTGCTTTCTTTTCGTTCATCTAGTGCCATGGATTCCCTCGAGATTGGTCTATCCATAAATAGCTTAATAGATTAGTTCTAATGGATTCCCTCCTTCCTTTCTCTTCTCTTTCCCATTAGTCTAGGATTCTTTCTTCTCTCTTTCTTACAGACCTTCAGACTTTTATTTATTACGAGATTTCTTTCCTTCTTTTTTGCCTTCTCTGGGAACGAGGCTCTCTCCTCAAGTGGAATCCATTAATGACGAAAGAAGCCCGCATACCCACTCTTCTTTCCCCCCGTCTGTCTATTCTCAGAGAGGGCCTCATTTTGTAGCTGACTTCTAGTAGATAAGCCTTTTCTATAAACTACTTCGTTATGTCTTACGTTACGGCGTATGTTAAACCCAGAGGTTTTCACATTAGTTGTTCTATTAATGCCCTTAGTCCATCCGCTGCCTGTAATGTATCAATGCTGCCTCCGTCCACCAGAAATCGAGTCGTTTCTAAAACCACTTCTGGCGTTCTGTTGACAGGCACAGACATACTAGGTAGAAACTCTGATCGTGGAACATAAGGTACTATGGCTAAAACCCGCTCCGACTCGGCGGAAGTAGAGACTACAGGAAGGTCTTCGAAAGACCGAGATTGGACTGGAGTTGGCTCAATTCGCTGAGTTCCATGCGGGCGTTCTAGAAAAAAAAAAGTCTTTCGTTCGCTGCTCGTACAAAGCTCGCCCCTGCTGAAGGAAGACAGCCCCTCTCATCAGGGAGGTTCGCCCCTTGCCTGGCATATCTATCAAAGAAAGAGCGACGAGGGACTTTAGGCCTCGTTAGAAACTCTAAGAAAGCCGAAATGGCTGATAGACCAAGTAGAATGGCATTGATCATGGCTAGTAGAGCCCCAAAATATTCTTTTCTCGCCTTTATAGTTTTATTATGGTTATGCGCGAACATGAGAATGTTTGTTACAAATTTCAGCAATGGAACGGGAACCTAGCACATTCTTCTAGTTATTCATAGGAGAAATCAATCCTTGAACTAGCAAAATGAAGGCTAAGCTAAGAAAAAGAAAGAAGAAAAAAACTTCGTATATTGGGCGAGGTAAACTAACGAAAGAGAGGAGGAATGAGGTTGGCACTGAGTTGTTAGTCGGAAGTATACGCGTGTAGAAGATGTTAGCATACGTGTGTATCATACATAAGAGGATTGTGTACTGGGTCATAGCGAGATTGTATTTTTCATTGACTTCAAACCTCGATAATTAACTAATAATCATGGACTCGACAATAAGACTCATGTCTGCGGGATCATTCGCTCGGATCTTTCTAATACTATACTGCCTTCCTCGCTCCTGGTGGAGTCTATTTATGTGATTTCTTCTTACCTGATTTCTTCTTCTATCTTTGGAGTTGTCCAGTCCGTCCCTCCCAAACTGGACCGAACGGAACGAATGAGCCATTGATGGATTCTTTGGGACTTGTTTCTCTGTCCCATTCCTGTCTCTCCCTCTTGTCCTCTCTAAGGTCGTATTCTTGTCTCTCCTCTCCTTCTTAGGTTCGGTCTCTTTCTTCTCCTTTTCTTGTTTCTAGATTAGGAAAACGACCTGGATTGCCTAGTTTTCTTCTCTTTGCTTGTGTGTACTTTTTTTTTTAGATGGTAGACCAACGACCATCTCCCCATTCCATGGGAAGCTACTTATAATGCTGTGTTATAAACTTATTTACTTAGATTCAATGCTTGTTTTTTCCTATGGGCAGCTATTGATTGATTTCTTTAGGTCTCTTAGAGACTTTTTCTCATACACTCGAACTTCTATCTGGTCTGGTAATGTGAGCCTTCGTAATCTAAGCTCTTTCTTTGCTGGACGAAGTTGGAAGGCTCTTTTTATACGTCATCTTTTGAACTGATTGAACTATTCCTCTCGCGCTAAATAAAGAAGTAATGTGAAAGAACTCTCTCTTTTTTTTTAGCCTGCTCCTAAAAGTGGGTTTTCCTAGAAAAGTTCTATTTTCAAAGAATCGGACTAAAAAAGATGGCTCGGATTGAACTCAATTAACCATGATGTAGACGCCATATATCTCATTTATAATTATTTTCCCAGTGCTTATATTATAGAAAATAAAGATTTGACTTACTGCATGTGATTCTCTGAACAAGTGAAGTCAACTGTTTCCTCTACCTATAGTCCTATAATAGCTTAGTTCTCTTATTTCGTATTTTTTTTCTAAATAGATCAGCTGCTCAGCCTATATATATATAATAAAGAAAGACCTTTCGTGCAGCACAAGCAAGAGCCATTGGAATGAGCTTTTTGTTGGGGTAAGCGTGCATTCCCAAGTTGGATGAAAAAAAAATCTTTTAAAATGTTCGTAAAGCAGGGTTCAAATGACAAGGTTTTAAAATCTCCATTTATGGATTCCTCGGTGATCCTTCCCACGTGGATGACATAGATAAGCAGTTAGCTCGCTCGGGATCCTCAAAAAAAAAGGCGTAATCTCCCTTTAAGCTGCGCCTTGGGCTAGAAGTTCCTTGCTTCGACCCATAGAAAATGAAACCTGCTACATATCTGGGGGAGGCCCATGCTAGGTTCCGACAAAGGAAGCTTGCTTTCATTCGCTTTTCCAGTCTGAAATGTTTGCAATCTATTAGGATTTCCACTAGATCCAATGATCCATCAAAGCCCCATTATACCAATTCTTCGGGAGATGCGCGAAAGGAGGCATCGAGTCTGGCAGAAGTATTCCCTTATTCTGCATAACCGTGTAGTGTCCATACCATAGGGCTACCATTTCTCTCTCATCTAAAAAAATTGCACGAGCTCAAGATGCACAGCTCACGCAGGGGAGATCCCCTTCAAGCTTTCTAGTGTTTTACAGGCTGTCACTCTGGGAATTACTTTTACATTTCAGGCCATCCTTTTTTTGGAAAAAGGAGTAAGTAAGAAAAGAGAAAGCTATCGCGCAGGACTTCTTCCGGACCAGCTACAGTAAAACCAACTAATCGCGTATATAAAGATCATCAAAATAGAAACAGATTCAAAAAATAGAATCATTTGCCTACGCTAGGAGAGTTGTATAAAACAGAAAGATGCTTCCAGCCCCAACAAAGGACCAAGCTCACGCAGCTCATGTAAAATGAAATGATAAAACTCACCTAGAAAGAGAGGATATAAAACCATTATTAGTGCAGGAGAACGGCTTTCGCAACTCAAAAAGAAGTCCTGAATGAAAGCTGAATCTAGCTATGTTTCTTTATCCATCTACCGGGACTTGGAAGGATTACCCCCCAAAGTTCTATTTGGGGATATTTTCGAACTCCTGAAGCTGGTTTTCTAGGGCTAGTATGTTCTTATCCATGCATCAAGCAAAAACTTGAACGATCAACCTACCTCTATTCGAATTAAGACTCGATGTCGGGAGACAACTAAGACAAACTCTAGAGCTCAATCACTTAGGGAAGAAGAGCTTACTCAGGGTCGCCGTGAACAGGACAAGATTACTCTTTTTCAAAGACGAATATACAAAAAAACGATGGCCGGAAAGAAGAGTTGGGTTCGCGCAGGAAATAGAAGCCGGCGAAAGAAGTCATGGAAGCGATTGAAAACAGTGGGTTCTCTCTCCCTCCGGTGCGGAGATAGGCCCATAGACGTTTTTAGAATCATCTTGCACTATTCTTTCCCATTGATAAACAAGAAGGAGCAGAACTTTTATTCCTTTACTGCTCGCTATGTCGGAATCTATGACTATGAAAGAAAGGGGACGAAGGAACTCATTCAACTAGGAAAGTTCTCCTAACAGCCGAGTAAGAACAGAATTTTTAATGCTTATCTCTACTCGTAAAGGGAAACTAAGCCAGGCAGAACAAAGACTGTTCCATCCTCAGATGGTAAAGAATAGGCTTCAACCGGTAAGAGAGATCGAAGGTATTTCGTGGCAGCGCCTGAAGAGTCTTCTTGAGTTGGACATTTGTCGAGGACTGCTGACTTTCCTCGATCTCGTTCAACAGGGGATAATGGGTCTCACCCTCACTTTTACGCCACGAAGGTCCCTTTCCTATAATTAGAACTAGCCGAAGGCCTCTATCTCTAAAGGTATCTATAAGCATCCCATGGAACTAGTTCGCTGTCCACTTCTCTCCTAGAAGTTGACACACCAATGATCGGGAAAAGATCTTACCATAGTAGATTCACCCAAAGATAGAGCTACAGCCAGCCAATCCCTTTCATTTCTTTCTAGAGAGTCTTTTACTTTTTACTAGTTCTGTGAATGAACAACCCCAAGAAAGCTCCTTATAAATAGAAACTTTTCATTGACCGCTTGACCTATGTCAAAGATCTATTCGCTAAATATGTTATGTGGGATTTGCCATTTCTCTGTTAACTATGAAATTACTTGATAAAATCTAGAAAAAAAGAAATGAAAAGCGATAGAATATGCTGCTTTCCCGGTTTTTCCAATCTTCTTTTATACAAAGATCGAACTTCCGGGATAATTACTTAATTAATAGCTTGATAGGTGGCTTTAAAGCCCAAATACTTGGTCAATCTACTTTTCTCTACTTACAGCCGCCTTCTCAACCTCCCATCTATCGAGTTCTAGAGTAGACTCTATAACATGCCTTTACTTTCTGTTGTTAGGTCGTACACCCTTGTATCTTCTCTAGTCTGCCTTCCTCTTTCTCTCTGAATATAGACTCGATAGGCTCTTCAATCTACTATTTTGCTCCCTCTTTACAGATGGGAATCTATCTTTGTTTAGTCTTCTTCCAAATGAGACAATTTAAGGGGGTGGTGTTCGAAGTAACTCAATCCAAAGTGAGAGCATTTAGATTAGGACCAGTTCCCTCTAAGCCCAAGGATTCTACGCGCTTTTTAGATCCTAGCCTTAGGTGAAAACTCCGTTTTGACTAGTGCCCGAGATTCGTACTTGCAAGCTAGGGGTCTGGTTTAAGTAGGCATCCTCGTGATCTTAATCCCTTATGACTCCCTCTGTCTTCTCTCTATCTTTCTTTTACTAACCCGAACACGTTGCTATTTACGTCTCACCTCACGATTGTCAAAAATGACCAGAGAAATGAACAAAGCATTTGCATAAAAATGCATCGAATCAACCTAGTCTTTCAATTGCTGATTTAATAGTACTAGAACCTTGTTTTATTCTTTTAAGAAATTTCGAGAATCCTAGTCCTACCAATAGCTTTTCTTTCATTGCCTGAGTGAAACGATCTGTTCCCATTCTATGACTAGCAAGGAAACCGATCCGGCTTCGTGCTTCTTTCCGATCTATGCCTATTTAACTCTTCCACCTAGCTCCAGCTTGCTACTTTCAAAGGCTTATCAAGGGTTCTGCCTGGAACTAGACGTCGAAGCACCTACCCTTTACACCCCGAAAAAAATAGAATGCACCTCTATTTTCTCTGGCTGGCCCAGATGCTTATGCTTTTCATGCTGACTTATCCTACTGATTGGTAGACACCGTTGACCGGAGCTTTCTTTTCCCCCGGATGTCATGTCCTGAGCGAATTTATTCGATTTCTTTTGTGACTTCCGGGGCTGGCATAAAGGCCCTACGACTTACAGGAAATGTGGGTTCGAACTAGGTCCATGGATATTTTTCCTTCGTTCAGCGAAGGAATATAGGCAGAAACGCTCTTTTTTGCTTTATTATTTTATTTATTTGGAGTCTCATGGAAGGCTTCTCTTTTTCTTGGTAGTGAAAGAAAGGGGGCACGTGCTCTCTCCTGTCGTGAAAGGAATCAGCTTGGGGGAAAGTTGGGGAAGTTTGCCTCTGGTATCGGGCAGGAAGTGCTCGATTGGGATTCTCTTAGGAGAGAGACGGAAGAAGGGAAGAAAATCCCTCTCCTATAGAGCGAAAAGGGAGTCCGGTCATTTGACTTAGGAAAGAAGAAAAGGATGAGACACAAGGGCTAGTCAACAGAATACGGCAAGTAGGCTATCGAGAGCCAATAGAAGAGAGAAGGAAGAAGAAAGAACAGAAAGATCGAAGACCAAACTAACTAGGCTCGAAAAAGACGAAAGAATGGACCGGAAAAAAGATGCCTTCTCCCGAGTGCTTTGAGAACCGATGAACCAACTACTTCCTAGCCAAATAGATTCGAACCCTCAAAAAAACCCGATCCCTCAAAGAGACAGGATTCCCAAGCAGAAATCTATGCATTCCAAAGATCGGCTCTTTCCACCCAAGATCCTACAGTCTCTTCTTTAGGAAAGAACTGGTTCCCGTCTGTCACGAGCTATCAGCTGCACTAGATGTCATTCTCGAGGATGATAACGCGGGTTAAAGCTGCTGGGGAGTTGGAAACCTATTAAGAGAACCTAAAACCCATAGCATTGGAAGAAAGAAAAATGATCAATTCCTTCTATAATAAGATAAAATACAAACAAGAAAAAAGAAAGAAGAATAGTAGTGAAACTAGAGTAATTAATAGTTAGGGAATCACAAGTGAAAGAAGAAAAGAAATGAGATGCGCTTTTTGTGAAGCAAGAACAATAAGACTCTTCTCTAATACGACCTTTACAACCCGTGGAAAAAGTGACTAAATAGGATCCTAAGGAAGCTATGTATGGTAAAACCTAAATACGAAGAAAGGGTCAACGACTCGCATCCATTAATAGTAAACTGATGGAACTACGAAGCTGTCTCATACTCCATCCTATCTTTTTCACATGCTTCTAGGTGGGGTTCGAGACAAACTACGAGAGTGCGATCATCCATTCCTAAAAATGGGTAGTGAGAGCTTCTCGGATTTATTAGAAAGAATTGGAAAAATTCCTAAAAGTAATTAATTGTGTATCCAATCGAGTGCAATCGACTTCCACACTTCAAAGAGGGCCCCATACTCATGAAGACTTCACGAAGTATTGGGTCCCTTCCTGAAAGATGAAAAGAAGAGAATGATGCAATCATGATTGTCAATGCCTTCCTTTCATTGTGGCGGGAAAGCTCTTTCGGGATGCTGGGGTTAGGCTTCGAACTTTTTGAAAGAAATGAACGGCTAAAATATCCATTCAAAAAAAAGACGGAAAGGAGATGAATGAGAAGAGAGGCAAGGTGGATGCAGCAAAGATCGGAGATGGTGTAGGAGATCAGAAGAGTTAGAGCACAGAGTTTTCACATCGGATGTTGCGAGTTCGAGTCCGATATCCATATAGAAAGGGAGCAGATAGAAAGTAAAGGGTTGTTAGGACGGGAAGCTAAACCCGACACTCTTCTCAGAAAGAAAACAAGACAGAAGAAAAGTAGAACAACCTCCACCTAAGGTAAGGGCAGAATGAAGCATAACCATTCTCGAAGGCTAATGATCAAGTTATTATTATCAATCCACTTAAAAACAAAATCCTACCTTTCAAAGAAAGAAAAAACGAGAAAGGAAGATGAAAATATAAGCAAGGGTCTAAAAGTCTTCCCGAAAATGCAAATGAAAAAAAAAGAAGAGTGAAATGTTTAAAAAAGGATTGGCAGTAGATTGGCTGCATTTCCAGCCTACTCCTATTGGAGTATGGAAGGAAATGCAAAGAAAGGGGGGATTCCCGCTGCTTGCCTAAACTTAACTCGAGCTGGGATTGAAATGGAAAGAAGTGGACGAAGGAACGCATGCTCCGCCTTTTTTTTTCCTCGAATTATTCTCGAAAGGAGCCTGTGGAGAGCTCGAAAAGCTATTGATAGAGTTAGTTCTGCTCATAGTTTTACCAAGTAGATCTTCGTTTCCTGGCGTGAATGGAAAAAAGTTATGACTCTTTATATAATAGAATAGGAAAGAGAGCATCTCTGTTTTCCTTAATGAATGAAAGCGAACTCCTTATTCAGGGAAAATAAAGAAGATCAAAAATGCACGACTAACAGACCTTTCCGCACAGTTTGTTAGGGTGTCGTAGAATGCAGGCCAGCAAGAAACAAGGATTCAAATACCATTGATAAGAGATAAAGATAGTATAGTAGAGACTTTTCAGGTATATCAGTTCCTTGGATTCCATGCAAAAAAAGAAAGTAGGGGAGCTCTCTTTCTTTTGGAAACTGGCTAAAAAGGACCAACATAGGATTAGGGAGCCAGACCCCTTACATTTCGAAAACTTTCATTCTCTCTCCGTAGCCCGTGAAATTTCTCTTTTCAAAGAGAGAGTGGCATTTCCCAAGGGTCTTTTCTATAGGTCTAAAAGTGACTTTGGTCATTTTCCTTAGAAAAGAAAGCACATCGTTTTTAGCAAGTTTTCCTTTTTTTATATAGGGGGTAGGGTGTTGAAATGTCCGTTTCCCTTATGGAGAGCTCACTGGACAACTTCTCTTTTGTCCTTTCCTTGATTGAAACTCATTTTTCCCGCCCTACGTACTTCAGTATCGAGCCAACTTCTTGCTTTCTGAATGCCTCTCTTCTTCCAAAGAAAGGTGTAGGTTTCTGGATTTGAACATGGACCTGTAAGGCCTTCTTCGACGCTAGAGCTGGCTGAATGATTTCTTTTAATTAGAGCTAGGTGAACATGGGTCGGTCTTCTATGTTCTCCCAGGCTATCGGGATTAATCAGAAAGGCTTTTCATCCCAAAGTAAGACTTCAGTTGACTGGGTGATGGTAATTATTTTCTTCCTATTTAGGCTTTTTGCCTTCTACTCAAGGAAGGAAGAAAGCTCTATCCTTCGGGATCTCCGCCGGCCTCTTCCTTCTATTGCATTCACTTGCTCCGCAACCTTCTTATCTTCTTAGATAGACGAAGCTTACTTTTACTAACAAAGCCCTTACTTCTTCTAGCTTATTTCGGATCAGATAAGTACCGACTTTGCACGGACTCACTCCGTCTTCTAGAGAGAAGTGTATCTGAGAAAAGGATCTCTTAGCTAAGCTCTTTCCGGCTGATCCTCGCCTTGCTTTTCGAGATTTCTCTTTGGCGCCAGTGGTTCTCTACGCCTTGGATCATGAAACCCTAATTTGTACTGAGGCTTAGCCTTACCCCAGAGTCTGTTGAAAATCATGAAAAATGGACTTCACCTTATATATTATATGTAGATGTAGATAGATCGGACGAATCATCCAAATTAAAAACAGAATCATAAAAAGAGAGAGAGAAAAAACAAAAATAGGTTCCGTAGCAAGTGCTTTGCAGCAGCGCATGCAAAGGAAGGGACTAAGGCTCGTACCAGATCTAATCCCAGTTAGAGCGAGTGTGTGAAATTAACTAAAACAACTGACCCAAATGAGTATCATAATAGAATAGATATTAATAGATAAAATAAGGTATGTGTAAGGTATGTATAGGAGATTATAGATAGAAAAACCTTTTCACCGAGCTGACAATAACAAAAAATTAGTCATGAAAATTCATAGATATCGATAGGAATTGACCCATAGATAAAAAAAAGATAAAGCAAGCGAAGTATAAAAACGAGGGAAATGCTGTACCGTGGGGCAGAATCTCGAACTCGTATTTGCCTTGTTTAGGTGATTGGCTCTTCCTCTTGTTTGGACTAAGGTCAAGTCAGAACAATTCGCCCTTTCTAGTCGATTTTTTTTAGATGACAGAGAATCCGCTTTGATTGGAGGGGCCCCGACGATATCTTTTAAAATTTCACTCTTTTCTTTTTTTTAACCGGACGTAAAGACGATTTGGAATGAAACTCCGTTGTCAAAGTCTCATTCTGCTTGCTCTTCTGCGCTGGACGAAACGAAGACTTCTGAGAGTCTGTGCCCCATGGATAGTTTGCTTTTGGGTTTCCTCCATTTCCATTATGCTGGATCCCGAAAACTCGCTCGGCCTTCATTCCATTCTTTCTTCTTTCATCATCTCCACGCGTCATTTCTGGTTCTGGGATCGCCCTGGCGGAAGGTATTTTTCGGGGGCCAACACACACCTTCTCCAAAGAAATCTTGGTTTAGAAGACTTGTACTGTATTTTCATTTCCTCTAGTCTAGTTGCTGCTTTCTCTTCTTTTCTATGACCTTTGGATTATAAGAAATTCTCTCATTTAAAGGAGTTGGCCCCATTTCTTAGTGGAATCATAGACCTTCTTCTCTAGTCGTCTTAATTCTATCTACGCAGCAGTGTCTTCGAGATAAACTTCGTCAAGTCGATTACTGAATCTGACTAGTAGATTGCATTTTTCTTTATTTATTTTTGTCTTTTCCTCTATTTTTATGGAATGGGAAGTGGTCTTCTTCTTCGAAAAATATTTTTGCTTTTATTCTTGGTGTACTGAGAAAGTGCGTTTAGGGCTTAATGGGCCCTACTTTTGATTTGTGACTTCCACTCTATTTGTATTTTGTGCTGGCCTTGGCTCCTTGGCAGTGTTCCGCATCCTACTCTGGGATAGATACGGGTCTGTAGGGTTTCTCATTTCCCCACGACTTACCAATTCCTTACTTTTTATAGCTGATTGATTGAAACTTGTGCGGTTTTGCCATCTCCTGTGTGGTTGAAATATCCCCCGGCTTTTTCGTCAATTCCATTTATTTACTAGTATAATAGCTCCGTCTTTCTACTGCCCCAGTTATTGTTCAATCAATAGAAATTCGACCCTTGTTACTTATTTCCTTGCGTTTTCGAAACGATCGATCTGCATCTGCTTCCACTTTTCACCCGCCAATCCCCGTCCTACACCACTGGATGCTCTTGCCAATAAATCTTGTCCTCGAAGCCAGCCCAAGCCCATGCTTACTTCTGATGATCCCCTTCATAATTATAAGAGATCTTTTCCCACACTGTCCCATTCCAAGTCCATGCGGAGTCTCATTCTACAAACAACTCAGGCGGAGGAAAGAGAGAAAAGAACCACCCAAGTACAAGTATGTGGCAGGAACCGTGCATGAGATCTCAGCACAGAAAACAAAGAAAGGGAGGAGGGATGGAATCGACTCAGTGAGCTATCCTCACTCACATTCTGGCCTAGAAATAAGTTCTTGGACCATAGTCTAAGTCTATATTCTATTATTTATCTTATCCATTAGACCAGCAAAAGCAAACAAAGAAGAAAGGAATAGAATAGAGGAGAAAGAAGAAGAAGAAAGAAAAGTGAAGTGTAAAGGGGAATGACCTCAATCACAAGTCAAGGGGCGAAGGGCCTACTCTGGATGAATCTCAGTTCCTAGTTTTACCATCATCATATCATGGATGAAATTGTGTGATTCGGTATATTCACTATCTTACTTAGTTATCTTACTATACTAACTAAGTAAAGCAGATTTAGTGAAGAGCGAGCCTAATAAAGCGAAGGAATCTCATTCAACTCGAAGGTGACATTTGATTTCTATGCTTAACTCTTTTTCTAACTCCTTTCTTCTCTGCAGGCGGTTTTCCTTTTGCTGACCGACAGGTGGAATTGCTTCTTTCTTTCTATACGCAATTACAAGATCGGTTGATTGAGGAAAGCCAGAACAAAGTCTCTTTAGCCTATTTATTGCTTCAGAGCCTTCGTAGGGGCATACGAGAGCGTATTGCCAGTCTCGGTCTCGTCGCATTCTATTTTCCATTTGGTATTGACTTAGCTCGCCCGCCGCAACAAGTTGTTTTGGGCTCAACGACTTCACAAAGCCCTCTTCTTAGCCGTTTTTGAGATCAAGGCTTGCAGTTCCATACTCGTTTTTTTCCGCTTTTCAATAATGTTCTACTATCTATTATAAGAACTCTGTCATTAGCACTAGAGAATGGTTTTCTCTGTTTACTAAGGTTTCCAAGTAAGATCGAAAGCCCTTTCCCTCTTTGATCTGCTTCTGAATTCGCCACTGCTTTCGGAGCTTCTTATAGACCTCCCCCCAAGCATCTTCGATCTTGGATCTGTCCTCTCTTCCTATCTTTCTCTTTCTTTCTTCTTTTTCTTCTAAACTGGATTCATAGGAAATTGCATCTTTTTATCTTATGGAAATAGAAGCGGGCTTACTCGCTTACTCTTCTTCTCTTTGGTTTCTAACCATTTCTATAGAAAACCTTGCCCCACAAGTTCTCCATTTACGAACTAAATCTTTTCTTCTTTCTTAGTTTTGGGGGATTGAAAATAAACTCCGCCCCAACTTTCTTTGTCTGGAATTGAGTCATTCTATTCCAATTAGAGTAATATTACTGCCTATGGCGCAAGTCAACTTGAGACAAGATGCAAGCAGATATTGAATAAGGTCTTCTAATTGTACAGCTTTCTGGTTTTTCTTGTGGAAAGTGAAAGCTACAGCATGCCCTGCTTAATAAAATTGATGAAATAGGCAATCCATACGAAATTTTTTTCATTATCATAGATAATAGATAAGATAAAGAAGAACTTACTCCTAGCCACTAGGTTAGGGAAGATTGCGAACATACGAATGTAGAACGAATTTTCCTCTCGAAACTCCAGCCAACCTTCTCTAATTGTGCCCTAGATTGCATCGGCGAGAAAGACCCCCTAAATTTTCTAGTAGTGAACCTACATAAAAAAACTATGTTATAGCTTTTATTCTTATTAATTAATGAATCGTAGCCCTTTGGTGGATTTACCTGTCCTCTATTGTCTCCCCAATTTCACTCCAGCGCAGAGTCGTAAGAAACGAAAGAAAGACATTACAAAGGAGATAGCTCCTACTATGAGGGAGAGGAAAGTGTCCAGGGGGAAATACTTAGGTGGGGACTGACTCCTATTTATATAAAAATATTCTTATTCCATTACTTTACTTTGGATCAGAATAAAACCAGAAGGACGGAAACAGAAGCTGAAAAAAAAGAATAGAAAAGGCATCACCGATATCTTGACTGACACGAGACTCACTAATAAGCCACAAAAAGAAAAGCATCCCAGGTTTTTCAATAGGAAGTAATCTGTGGCAGACTCAGCTTGAACAGACCAATCACAAGTACGCCGCGGGGGCTAGTGCTGCAACAAACAACGAAAAGACAAAGGGCGCTACCTGTGTATACAAGAGAGTCGTTCTCTATTCCAAATAGAAATAAAGTAGGATCTTGCCAAATAAATCTAATTTTAAAGGCTTTCTCTATGATTCTAGTATAATAAAGAAGCTTACTCTTGGTGTAAGGGTGGTATTTTTCCAGATTTTCCCTGGATTGTTGCAGCACTGCGTCGGAGACGGTTGCCTTATTTGTCTCATAGACTCTCGCAAGCATAGAGGTTTTGCGTGAACCTTAAACTTCCTTTTTGTTCTGAGTATCGATCTTCGAATCAAAAGAACCAAGTAAGTGGGCGCGGGTTGACTTCCTTACTAGTACTGTTAGGATTCCCCGAAAGTAGATAACACGTGTTAGACATGGTCTGTTGTAGTTTTCCTTTCTGAAAATGGTGCTAGCCTTTTTCTTTATAAAGAGAAGGAAAGAATTTGAGTCATTAATAGGTAAATATGTATAGTAGAACTCATCTTTTCGGATATTTCAATGATATCCGATATGTTATACAGGAAGATCTGTTTGCATTTCATTTTTTGAACTCTGTTGTTCTCTTATTAGTGTATAGTTGGTTGAAAAATACAATGGAAGAAAAAAGGATTTCTTTTTTGTTTCATCTCTACAAAACTAATAGAGTTTATAAAAATTCTAGTATTAGTAAAAAGAAGAAATTTCCATCCGCTTTTGACTAGATTCCTTGCAGCTTTTTTTGCCTTTTTGTAAGCTACGACTGGCTTGTGCGGGCCATAAGACTTGAATAAGGCGTATTTTTTTAGTCTGGCCCCACTTTTTTGTCATTTCGCGAAAAACTAAATATCTTTCTACGACTTGATTGACTCCTACTATAATAGAAAGATTTCCTTGATTCCATCTTCGATATCGATCAAAGTGATAGGAGAAAAAACATATGCAACAACTTCAAAAAAGTGTAATGACTTCACCAACAAAATAGCAATTCACAAACTCTGATTTTGCTTCGTACCTATTTTTCAATCCTGGATTTGCCCTTATCATATCTTACCGAAAAAGGTGTCTTTTGAGAAATCTTTCAGAGCTTTTCAGTATAATGGATTAGAATGTGGGTAAAAGAAGGAGGTTTTTTTTCTAGTGAATTCACTGGTTTTCGAGTATACGATAAGTACGTTCCATACCTATTTGCATTTTCCTAACTTTACTAGTAGCTCTTAGATAGAATAAGAAGCTTAAGTCTTTTTGAAATTTATCATAGATGTAGAATAGTAGAATTCCAACAAGTCTAGTCCACTACTGGAGTTGGATCCTCGCTTTTCCATAGAATAAAGGGACTTTCAAGTATATACATACGGGGTCTCAGGTTTTTTCTTATAGCAGGAAATCCGACAACAACCCCTGGAATTCATCTGAAAATGATGTATAAGGGGCTTATACTCTGGGCTCAAAATGTACTTTTTAGTAGTAATCCTTGGTCCTTTCTTTTGCTTCTCCATCTTTATATTCTTCAAAGCATCGAAGCTTGATCGCCCAAATCTCCATGCTTTACTCTTGTCTTGTTTAAAGATTTCATAAGGAAGTCGAGAACAAAAAACTTTTTCCCGGCCTTTTTCTAAAAAGGAGGCGAGGCTGCGGACCCCCACTTTATAATATTTTTTCTATATATGTGATTTAGTTTAAACAAGTTTACTATCAGAGAAGGAAAAAGATTCTTTGCCTTTCTATGAATAAAGTTTTTTCAAGAGCTCTATAGACGGTAGAATGAGAAAGCCCGTTCCGGTCTCTTACGAATCGATAGCTCGAGCTCCTTTCTTCTTTCGCTTCGAAAAAGAACTTCATTCGATTGAGGATTGGACTCAATGGAGTGCCTCTTTTTTAAGTAGAATAATTTAGTTAGTGTTAGGATTCTATTCTTCTTTCTCCAAATCACGTATTTTAACTTTCATTTTCATTTCACTTTCACATAGGATCCCATCGATCACAAAGAAAAAGTAACCCCGGAACGGGGCTACTCTTCTTCTATGACTAATTGATAATTGAAATAGGCAAGGGAAGATCTGTCTTGAAATGGAATCGCTTGTGTCTTTTCTCTCTTCTTATATAATACGATGATTCTTAGAACCTGAAGTTCAGCTAATTTTTTGGCTTGTAAGCCCGGTTCTGAAACGGATCTCGAGAAGCATTAATTTTTCTTAGTTGTTATACATAAATTTGGTAAGTTTATTCGGTTAGTGGGAATAATTTCTTTGCTCAGATTTTCTGACCAGAGAAATGTAGAAAGGATTCATAAAATTAGAAATCCAAGGGAATTTCATTACCATTTTTTATCCTTTATATCTTAGAATTGGAGTATGCCCATAGAACCTATTTACTTTTATCTTCTTTTCATTTTTCTACCATGATAGCTTTTGTTACTGTATTGTTCTAGTTCTTTTACGGACAGTCATTCATTTAACTATTCCAGAGAGATTTCCCGTCTCGTTCAAATAGATTATCATTCTCTGTCAGTTTTGCTTTCCCTTCTGAAAAAGTTCTAATAGGAACGAGCGAGATCGTATACTCCCTAAAGGAGATGCTGAGCACAAAACCTTTTCATTGGGTTGTTAGCTAGGTGAACTAGAACCAATCCATAAATAAGCTAATGCTTTTACTACTACCACTTATCACCAATCTTATGCAAGGGGAAAAGTTTAGCGTGAAAGCAAACTAAATCTGACTTTCTATTTATGAACCTTAGATTTCATTGGAATTGAGGACCAAGAGGAAAAAAAGCTACCTAAAAAAAGTGTTTGGGTCTAGCACCCTGCAGGCTAACTCGTGCGTGTTCAAAAAGGGGTTCACTCAGAAATACCAATAACACGGGCCAATTAAAGCCCCTACTCTAAAAGTCCATCCGAATATTCATCAGAGACAGGCGATTCTTGAAAAAAAAAGATTTCTCCTTCGGAGCTAAAAAACGCAAAGTTTTACCTGTTGGAAAGAGTAATTCCTTCCGCTTGCTAGAAGATAAATGGAAATCTATGTTCTTTTTCTTGAGTCAATTCATAATGTTACTCTTCTCTTATACTCCAAGTTTTTCCTTTGAGAAAAACCCAGAGTTCATTCTTATAAAAAAGTCCCCCCGCACGGAGTACGGAAGTCATCTTGACAAACACCAATTCTTCTTTAACTTATTTATTTGCTATTTTTAAAAAGCGAACTAAAGGCCCTTAGAATTCTGCCACTTTTTCTTTAGTTGGGTGAATCGGATCTTGATTTATGTTGTAAAAAGGAGAGGTTCTGAAAGAGCAATTGTTGTTATTAAGGATTCTCTTTCGGAGGGTTATCCTATACCACCTACTACCTATTATGTATGAGGTGCATGCAAGGTACGCCAAGTCTTCGAAACGAAAGAAAAGGGAAGACAAGGGCAGTGCGCGAACCCATCTCTAGATGATTTCTTTAGCAATAGGTACCTATAAGAGTGGACTCATGGATCAAAGCTACTGAGAAGAAAAGGTTCGATAAGACTATTTGAATAGACCCCCATGTAAGACAAGATATGGAGAGTAGAGAACCCATTTTTTACTAATATCCCGAGAGTATTGAAAGCACTCCACGTCTCATATATCCCCCCTTGTATTTCGGCTAAAAATGTAAAGCCGGGGTTCAGATCCAATAACAAAGAATGGAGTATTAGACTAAGCCTCTGTCTTTCTATCCTTTTAGGGTTATATTGCTGTACTCCCAATCCAGATTGAAGATCGAAGAAAAAAACAATTAATGCTAATATTTAGCAAAAGATACATACATAAAGGATTCCACATTTCAAATATTTATGCCATCTTTCATCTAATTGATTCTATTTAGAATAAGGGGTCAATCCGATATCGAAAGTGAGACTAAGAGCTGCTAAACAAAAGGCGTCGAACGACCGAAAGAAGAAATAGAAACTTTTACTAAAAAAATATTAAAAAGCCAAAACACTGAAATTCGAAAGTGGATTGCAAAGTAATGAATGAAATTACGAAATGACAGGCTGGAACAGCCATTTGTCTGGGGTTCCCGTAGGGAGATGGGGCTTCGTCGTGATAGCTTCTAGGATAAAGAAAATACAATATCGTCTTCATGCGTTCTTTCTGACTAAGAATAAGAGAAAAGTGCGAAGCATTCTAATAGACCCTATTCCTACTCAGTGATTAGGGAACCAAAGCACACCACCCCTTCCCCAATGAGAAATTGTAGTGAATGATAATGATAGAATTGATTCATTAAAATCCTACTTAATAGGCGACTTCCAAGAATAGAAACATCTTTATGAACTTCTTAAATATGGCGAAGACTTTTGCAAGATATGTCACAGGGTCTCGACCCTTTCTTTAGTAAGGAGAGAAAATAGTTGTTAAAACAAGCTAGCCAACGGGAGTTGGATTCTTAGGAAATAAAAGTAAAGATACGGAATCAAGGCTCTACGAAACTATCTTCGAAAAGATAGAAGTTTTTTTGAGTTGGGTTTTTTATGATACATTAAGAGCTCTTGACTAAAAGAAGAAAAATGAAAGATGGTTTGGGGTTGGAAATGATGAGGAAAATTTTCCCTACCATAACTAATAGAAAGCTTAAAAGCCTGTAAAAAAAAAAAGTGGAGGTACATGCTTAAGCTGTTATAAAAGCATTTCTGCTAAGTTGGGGAAAGAAAATATATAGAATGCAAGCTCCAAATAATGGCGTATAGAAAGAGAGCATCGTCGACTAACCATTCAATTATTTATTATTCCACTGGAGATAACCAGAAGTCGGAGCTTGCATGAGCCCAGTCTAGTACACTTACTTTATCTATCTGTATTAAAAAGGGCCAAGCCCCTTTCTTACAAAATCCCTTTTTCAGAAAACGAAAAGAAGAGCCATTTATGGCTGACCCAGTCTTTTTCCAATAAGAGTAGAAAAGAGATATTATGGTGCTATTTATGATGAAAGAACTCCAGTAACACAAGAAGCTGGGCCCCGCTGTTGTCCTTTCTACCAATACCTATGTGAAGTAAAGCCGAAGACTTATCTTTGAATTGCATGAGCATTTATAAAATACACAATCCAAATATTGTGTATATAAAAAAATAAGTTCACAAAGATAAATTGGCTTCTGAAAAAGAAGAATAGCGATATATTTAAAACATATTATCGGTTAGCGAAGCACAAGTCATCGTGTCAAGAGGGCTGTGGCTCAACGCATCAAAGAAAGGCGAAAGTTTCGAGATCTAAAAGTATGGAATGATTCCACGCAGGACAGAAGGAAAGATTCATGTTAAACTAAATGTAAGCGGAATTTCATGACGCAAGAAGCTCTACCACATCAACAATCGGGGGATAAAAAACCTATCCTATAATAAGGGGAAGAACTGGATTAGGTTCTCATAGAAGGAGAAAGGCTAGGCTAGTTCGAAAGTAATTGTCGGCCGGGGCATCTCTTTACTAGTTCTATGAAATAGAGAAAGAACCTAAGTTTAGAATTCATAGAGCTCACATCCTAGCAATTCAGAATCTTTTTAGTAAGAGTTTGTTTCCTAGGTCTTTGGTGTTAGAGACTGGTCCTAAGCTTAGAAGGAAGAATACATCCAGCCTTACTACTGCTATTCATAATACTATATATAATACTAGATACTAGAAAATAGTAAGCTCCCAATCCTTTCTTTGGTAATGGAAGGGGTGCTACAAGAGCTCACATCACATTGGAAAACTCCTATTTGGAGCGCATTGACTGATGCAAGAATCTCGTATGTGATAATAATCGAAATGGGAGCCTATCTAAGCTAAGAAGAACTCTCTAGATACGAATTTTGTATCAAGAAAGAGGCGAGAGCAAGGTATGGCTGACTAGAGAGAAAGCTAACTTGGGTATTTTGTCCACTCCTTCAAATCCCCTAAAAATAAGAAAAAGCAATAGGATTGTGATCGAATTTCTTCACTTGTTGCAACCCAAAGTTAGAGCAAGAGGCATTTTCATGGAAAGTAGCAGGTTCCACTCTTCTTGACTCCACAGACAGCCTATGAAATCCCTATTGATTCTGCAGATGGACTGCTAAGAAATTGCAGGATTAAAGGATCAATCCCAAATCCGTCATTTAGATCAGAATAAGAGCCCTTAAAACTCTGATTGTCTTCTTCTACAAGTTCTACAAGCTCGTGTAAGCCCCTTTGTATTAGTCTTCCTTCTTTCTTTTTGATCAAGATATGGATTCTTCACAATTAAAACGGATCTGGAGTAAAAGGATTCGAACCTTTGGATGTCGATACCAAAAACCGATGCCTTACCACTTGGCTATACTCCATAGGTCTGTACGTAAGGAAGAGAGGGGGGAAGGCGTAGGCATAGCCCTGCAAGGACGTGTGGATACAGCAAGTAAACAGCAAAGTTCTCTTTATTTATGTGATTCGAATTTCTTAGATTAGAACCACCTAGAACAAACTGTCGACTCTAATAAATAGAAAGGCTCTCTGTGCTCTATTAGCTGGGGCTAAGAAAGGCTTCTCTGACCTTAGTTTATACTTTCTTTTAAGAACTCGTTGCCTTGGCGCTTCGTGTCAGCGCTATCGATCAATAGTTCACTGAAATTACGCAGCAAGTCTTTCATATCTTTCATAATAAAAAAAAAAAGAATAGAAAAAATTCAGATTGTTGTACCCCTTAATTTCCATAAAAAAGGAGGGAATTACTACTTGTACGAAAGCGCAGGCTAATACGATCATAAGAAAAAGGCTTAGATTCTCCAATCCTGTGGATACACCTAGAGATGGACTTCTTTCGAATCTTAACCTTCTTGCTACCTATAGCTTTCTTACTTTTTTTAGTGACTAGTAGGATCTTGCCAAATAAATCTAATTTTAAAGGCTTTCTCTATGATTCTAGTA
>JAYMSI010000003.1:0-28920 GCA_036897315.1 Plantago indica
TAGAGCCCGTCAGATGGATGTGTAACCGAAAGGAATTGCTATGCCCCCTTCTTTATGGAGATGGATGGATGCGGGTAGCGACCTTGTTGGGGCTGCTACTGATTCTTATGGCTATTGAATCTGATTGATCTTATGGTCAGACCTTGCTTGATTGAAGAATGGTTCGACACTGGCTTAAGATAACTAGATTCTATTTGTCATGTCATCGTTCCTATAAATAGGAATAGAAAGTCTCACTCATGAATTAGCTTTACCCCATCTTTCGATCAAGTTCTTTTTCTTTTTTATGTCTCTCCTTTGTAAGATCTCAGTGTCAAGAATCAATAGGGGACTCGAAGAAAGCGAGACGAGAGTGACACTATAGAAATAGAAGCGGAATCGGAAAATAGGAGCAAAAAATGAAAAATGATCGAAGCACTATTTCCCATTTCATACCTCTCGTCCTAATCGGTTCACACAAAAAACTAAGAAGCCAGAGCACTCGAAGGAGATAGCTTTGCTTACTCAACGTGTCGTGAGTGAGAGGGAGTCTTCTTTGAAAGGTCAATTCAAGGGATATTCCCTTCCTTTCCTATTCACTATTCCGACCAACTTTGATCTATTTTATCTATCTCGTATAGAAAGAATCATTCGAGATAGACTTTCTAGGTTGATGTATCGGACGAATGGAGAGTGTGTCATGGGTTGAGCCCCCATCGACTCAACGTAAGGGGCGTCAAAGACCTCTATAGTCAAGAGATGGACTGCGCGGAAACTCACGGAGAGAATATTTCACGCGAGATCAATCACAATAGATCGTCGGAATAGGAACTTTGCAGATGTATATGCTCTTTCTATTTCTAGAAAGTCGTTAAATAGGAAGTCGTATATGTTATGTGTTTTCAGGCGATGCAACACTCCGAACACCTTCTTTGGTATTGGCTGTTTATCTTAGATCTTTCTGTCGCATATCGGAATTGAACACAGCAACAGCAGGGGGTTCATTTGGCGAAACCTATTCTTTTATGGATATGGATTTCTCTTGTTTGGTAAGAGGTTGACAGATCATAGGATTTCTCGAAGATAGAAGGAGCTCTTTGATTATAGCGACCTTGTGAATAGTCTTTCCATCGCGAGACTCCAAAAAATGGACATTGGAAAGTCCAATGATTTGTCCGCTTTCTCAATCCAGTTTGGGAGTTTTAATGCTCCATCGTTTGAAGCCCACCAGATAGTATCGAGACTCCGCTTAACTCGGTGTTAATGAGTAGTTCTTCTATCAATGAATTTAAATAATATCCCGAACCCCTACGACTTTTTTGAGTCTCACGACCAGACTTCCGTTAGATTAAAAGCGCCTTATAACTTATAATAGGAATATTCAGTTGTTGTGCCAGTTCCTTGGCGTCCTTGATATCTACATTATATAAAATATATACTGGAGGGGCGAATTTACCCCTTATCAATGAGTCTCAGTCCATTAACCTAAACTAAGCAAAAATCTAGGTTTCGCATCTCTTTTTCGATTGATGTAGTCAAACACAAGACAGGCGTCAGCAGCTCCCTAATGATCGCATGAGCCTATTTTTAGAAACTAAATATTTTAGGTATGTGAGGCATCGTCCAGAATCGACTAATCGACTAGGAGAAAAAAGCCCACACGTGAGAGGTGTGGTTACGTCATAGATAGACTAGAACACAATAAAGCTCCTCTGAACGAACTTGTAAAGAACGAGATCGCTCCGACATTTTCTTTAAGTCGCCTTTCTTTTCTCCTCTGCCACTAGTATTAACGCGCATACTTTCTATGTCATACTCCCTTTTATTTCACTTTTCGGGATCCTTGAAAAGCTTTAGTGGATTTGGTTGGCTCCTATAAAACAAGGGTTTAACTCCACGGCTTAAGCATCTTACAATATTAAAACACTCCTTTCATGAACCTGCTTGCTGATTAGTGTAAGCATACCCTAAGATATCATTCTACTTAATTACATTACTTAATTAAAGAAATGTCCGTGCTTGAAAGAAAGAGGATGCAAGGGGATGTAACTCCACTTCCTAGCCAAGAAGGGACGAGGTAATACTCGTACGACCTAGAGTCTCCCGGTGCTTTTTTTTTCCTATAGCTTAAACAAGTTAAGTGCCGCAACTGTCCGAAGAAGGGGGCAATCTCTCGAACGAAGAAAAGTGAGCCATGTATCACAAAGTATAGGTTCTGAAATAGATCAACCAGGAAAAACAACTCAAGCCTCCCCATACATAGCACGTTCATTAGGGAAACGGCTTGCATTCCTTTGGTCTGACTCTCCTTAACTAACTAAACCGGGCCTTCCTCCCTTCGCCCTTGAACAAAAAATTCTCTTTAAATTAGGAAGACATAATAGATAGTATCCATTTCTTCTTTCATCCCTTTCGTTAAGTCATTCCAATGGGGCCACCAAGCCTTGCTCTTCCGTCTCTTCTCAATCTTTCTGATTCCTTCAATCAATGACATAAAGAAAAAAGGATATACGATAGAATGTCTGATTGATTGGATTTGACTTGTCTAATTCTAGCATAAAAAGCTATTTTTTGGCTTGATTCTTGCGTGATACAATAAAGAAAAGAATAGATTTCTTCATTCTCTATGTTCAGGTCTATCTCTGACGTAGGTGTTCTCCTTGGAAAGACAAGGCAAGCAGTGTGTTACAATAACCCCACATACAAATGACGTATTAAACAAGAAATTCCACTTATACAATGGGGAAGGAGGATGCTAAAAATAAAAGGCGGTACGCGATCATCCTCGAAAGAGAATTTGTGTTCTAATTAATGCATTGGGATTTGATGGAATAGATGAAATCTTTCCCCCCGAATCTCCATTAATGAGTAAGCAGTTGGCGGATAATTGATTCATAGGGCTTGGCAGAAAAATTTCCCGAAGGTCCCTTTTTCATTCAAAAAAGGAGCCATTTGCTGAGTTTTGGATCAAGCTAGAGTCCACTTTTCATTTTCAACTCATAAAACGATGTAAAACCTTAGTTTCGTTTATTTTAGATTTAGAAATGAACTCTATTCTATTTATGATAATATAAAAAAGGAATAAACGAAATCTCATAATAGAATAGTTCTTGTGAAGTGTGCATCGTTCACTGGAAGCTAAAAGTGTAGGCCAATACCCCTCTTCTTGGTTGGTGTTGATCAATACAACTCAAATAACTAAAGGTCTGGTGAAAAGGGTTTGCTGAAATCAGTTCAAAATAGAAAAATAAGTGAGAGAACTTAGGATAGTGATTCATAATAGCTATTTAGAATATATGTTCCGAGAGAGAGAAACTTAGTGAATTTTGAACCATTGGCTAGCTTTGCTTCTTCCCCTCCTATTCTCCCCTTACCACCTCTCTTTACTTCTTTGAAAAGACCCGCCCCGTCGTTAAAAATAAGAGAAGGATTTCAGGATTGTTGGGGTGGTACGTGTCACTTAAAAAAGAAAGGAATCAAAGAAGTAGTGGAAAAGAAGCGAAAGGGACAGAGTAATTGGTTCAAATTCGATTTCTGAAACATCTTTATCATAAAAAGATTCGACAGCAGAAAAGGAGAGAGTAGCTGTGGCCGAACTGAGCTTTTGATAGCTAGCCCCTGTCTCTACCTACATTTTTACTTAATTGGGCCTTAGCGCATAAATTTTACTAACGTTATTGGAAACAAAGAAGACCGAGTTCCATAGGGGGGCTCCTCTTTCTCAAACAGTTATCCGTCGATCATGGTCTGGATCGGAGAGTCGATCCTAAATCGAAAAAAAAAATTGAAAAATGTGGTCAGTCCACAGCCCATCTGGAGTTGTCCATTAGGATTAGACAGAAAAGAAAGAAGGCCTTGACTCAGATAAACTAATCTGGCTGTCACGAAATATATGTTTTCTTTACTTACATAATAAGGCACTATTGCCAGTTCGATTATTAAAATAGTCAACGAGGATAAGTCTTTGATATTGAGAAAGCTTTCTTTTAGGACTTCTTTTATCAGCATAGGCCCTGGAATATGTTTACGAGGGCGAAGGGGGTTTTATTGCTCATGATAGAATTAAGAAAGTATTGAACGGCAAGCTATCTCCAATTCATAATCTTCTCTTTTATTATACATCTCGTTCTTACTAGGAATTTGGTTAATGTTAGATTTGGCTACTATCGAAACTTCCATCTACAAAGTCTTCGGTTTATGATTTGGGACTTGGTAGTAACCTATTGAATGGAAGACTCTTGACGCCTTCTTAATTAATGTCGTTGGGATCACTCCACGAGCTGAAGAGAAAAAATAACTGGCGGAATCTCCAACTCTGAAATGAAAGAAATGAAATCTTTGATTGCTGCAAAGTGCACTCGAGGTCTGTCCTAGTTAACTTATCCCAGCAGTCTAGTCTACATGGAGGTTCGGAAACCCTTGCTTCTTCTTGTCCCAGTTCGACTGTTAAAGGAGACTGCTTCCTATCTATTGTATATCTAGTTGTCTGTTTTTCTACCTTAATGGAAGGTTTCTTAGTAGCGAACTCTTCTCCTACCGATTCTTCCTGATAGATGGGGTTTCTCGAAGGTCCTTAAGTAATGCCTATGAACCCCCCTTTTTTTTCTAAGTAAATGGAAAGAGGGCTTCCCCTTGAAGTTTTTATGCAAGGGCAAAGAGGTTCTTTCTTTCTTTCCTCCAATGACTTTGACTTTTTTTCCAGTGGATTGGTTTCAGTATCGAGAACGATCCATCCAGTTCGGAGAGTTTCCTACTAGCCATGGATCCCATCCTATTCATAGAGTTGAATTCTCTTTCTCATTGCATAAGTCCCTTTCCAACGATGTTGAGAGGTGAAGGAGGACCTTTCCTAGGAGATTGAGTTCGATTGCGAAATTATAGATTTATTTCTTGCATTCTGCTTTAAAATCTAGTGAACCAAAAGATCGCTTCTTTTAGACTCTATTTCTGGATGCTCCTTTTTGGATCATCAACCGACTGTAATCACTGGTTAGTCAATTAGGCACCGGACTCTTTCTCTATGGCAGTTATCCCCCTGCCCCAAGATGAGATCGAAGGGCCACTATCCAACTAGAGTTCTTGCATGGAGTAGCCTTTTTGGGGGGTTGATCTAGTCGGTTCCGTACCAAGTATCGTTTATTGTCTTTCGATCGGGACACTTTCCTCGACTGTCTTCTCCGGAGTCTCTAAGATAGACTTTCTCTTTCTGAGGGGAATCTTCTGGATTGGATAAGCCTTTTCTTTTAAGAACCTGCTTGGAGATGGTAGGCAATCTCCTGGTGGGGTTCCGCTTGGGATAAAAAGATCGAAGTCTGTCCTTGCAGAGCCACTCCAAATGGAACTCATGACACACAGAATAGAGGCTTCTCTTTGATGTATCATTCCGTTTTTGGGGTTATTACTTTGGAGATGGGAGATCGTTTATTGTGCCCAGCAGTGTTTTCTTAGGATGCTTTGGTGGGAGAAGTGGAGTTATTCCTAGTTCATTCAGAGTTGTCCTCAGAGCGAGAGACCTAGACCCTAAATGTCGTATGGGAAAATATTTCTCCCAGAGCACTCTATTCTAGTTGATGCGCCATTTTTCATATCCTCGATCAGACCGAAAACCTGGTCTCTCGAAGCCCTCCCCTTCGGTTCGTTTCCTATCTGATCCCATTTCGTACCTTTTCGATCTCTCTCCGTCGATTCTTTGTCATGTCAGTGAAAAAAAAGCTCTACTTTTCGGTAGTAAAGTCGTACTAAGGACACACTCCGCGGGAGCCTATCATGAAACGAAGGAATCGTTCTAGCATTTCCGTAAGAGCAAAAGCTTGTGAATATTCTGCAGGCCTGCTGTAAGGAAGTAGGGGGCGAGAAGAGGCATCTATCGGGAAACGGGCTCCAGAGAAAAGGTCCCTTTACGGGTGATTTCCCCTTATGCAATCAAGACTTTCCCATGAAATCTGCTCAAGATATAGAAGGATTTAAAGTTATCCAACATTGAGTCATCTTTCAGAAAGTTGTAGGAATCATAATTAGAAAGAAACTGGAAGGAAGAATGGCAGAGAATTACTACGACATAAATAGAGACCTCGAAGGTCCCACCGAACTCATCTTTCTATCCTTTTCAGAAGTAGGAAGGCGGATGCTGTCTGGAGTCTCACCTTGGATCGTCTGTCGAGTCGGCCTAGCCTTTCTTTTTTCGATCCCATGACTAACTTTCCATTCTCAGGCAGGAAAGAACTGTCGATTGTGACTCGATCGCATGCAAAGCCCTTTTTCCTTGGATTTCCGAAGGACCAAGACGGATTAATCTGTTGGGATGGACTTCTATCCAGTTCTTCGAAATCAGAGTCATTGAGGAGTCCAACTAGAGAACCAAAAGAGGGAAGAGCACAGGAATAGAAAAGGTAGGCTCTACCTACGGCATAGGCTCCGGCGAATGACCTTGCACCTGAAAGCCGGGTTGGTTAGAAGCGGGAGAATCTTTTAGAAGAAGGGCTCCGTCGAAAGCCGTAGGTCGAAAGTCGTAGATCGAAAGCTTATCTCCTTCCAGAAAAAGCCCCATTCCTATGATGGAAAACCTGCCTTTTTCAATAGTTCAATAGATAGAAGACAAAGATCCAATCAAAAACTAAGAAGAAGAAGCCAGCCCTTACGACGCTGAGAAGTCGTGACAAGGTAACCTCGTGAGCGCGGATGGGGAAGAGAAGGAACTGAACGTCTTACGCCTAAATCAAGAAAAGGAAAGTGCGTCCCGCCCAAAACAAGATAGGAGTCAACCCACGACCCCAACTAAGACCTGGGATGGCCCTTTCATCTCTGGCCTTGAAGCGTCCCCTTATAGGATATCTTTCTATCCCCCAAGCAACCCTGACACAAATCGTAAGTGCACACTATCGAAATTCGTACACTTAGTGACCAGCAGAGATCGGAGAAGACGTCTAGTCAATATGGGACTACTTACTTAGTTCGTCAATAGGACGAGACGCTGCTTTTTCAACTGACTTAGCTGATTACGGTAGCGTTTTCCTAACCAACTAGCTAAGGCTTTCCCTTTTTCCTATTTTTCTGCTTTCCTTTCATTGGAGTCTCCTTTCTAGCTTTTTTCCTTCAATTGGACTCTTTCTTCTCAGTCAGAGCGGAGAACTTCTCGCATATACCTAAACCTTTCTTGTCAAATCGTCCGTTTCATCAATAATATTTTTATTGTATCTTTTGTTTTTCCACTTAAGGAGAAAACTTTCTCTAGATTTACTAAAGTAGGAAGTCTGAGGGGATTTTGGCTCACCTTCGCTTGAAACTCTTTTCCTTTTTCTGGCCCTAATCTCTAATTAAGTAAGTTTTTTTCTTTTCTGTCTTGTCTCTTTTTTGCAAGCTTCTATTCCTGTTGTGTCTATCCTCATCTTCTAGCCCGTCGCCTTGGTTTTTGGTTCTTCTCTTCGTAGTTGATGCACTTCTTCTTCTTTGTAAGCACTAAATAAATCCATTGGACAGCAGTAATTTCCCATTTCTATTAATATTAACTAGTATGTATATAAAATATAGTAAATATTATTTCTGTCTTTTATAAAATAGTTATTTATTATGCGTTATGCAGAAAGCAAAAACCAGAGGAAAGAAGAATAAGAGAAATGAACTAGGCTCAACCAAGAATAGCTTAAGGCTTTCGAGAAGACAATCAAGAACACCGGCATTGTTAGGGCACTAGGAAACGGAGAAATCCGTGCGCAAGGTCAAAGCCTACCCCGGGAATCCATTTCGATCTATCCATGATGCTAACTCCAAGGCTAAATTCAAGATATCTATTTTTTCTCTTCGAAAGTCACATAGGAGAAGATGTGGTCAAGAACGATCTTGAGGAACTCTCCAGCGGTAAACTCAACAAAGCCTTCTCGAAGAGCTTGGGTCAATGCCGCCTGCGGGAGTGAAGAGGTTCTTCTTTACTACTTCTTTTTACCCGTACGCCAGGGGAAAGATAAATGGGGAAAGGGGGAGAATATTCGTTTTCTATCAAAGAGTTTTGTTTCTCGCTATAGCAACGGCATAGTTGTCTTAGAGTCATGGATTCGAATCGAGTGGAAAGAAAAAAGCATTTCCGCCAACGACAGAAAGAAAGGATATATAATGTATATTAAATAGACTTCTGCAAATGACTAAGAACTCGATCTAATCTAAGCAAGATGGTCCTATCTTGGCCCATCCAACTAGGAGATGTATAGCCCCGAGGTAAGGTCGTGCATGACAAAAGCACTATATGCGAGTACAAGTTTCGTCAGTAGATAGGAGAGAGAAAAGAGGAAGACCGCTAATGCGGTTATCCAACTCTCAATTAATGGAAGAAAGACAAACAAAGGAATGAAGAAAAAGGAAAGAAAGAGAAACCAAGCAAAATACCCCATTTCAAAAATAACATAATATACAACAAAACAACCAAAGGGAAAGCGAGTAGATAGGATAGGAGAAGAGAAGAGACAGGAAAGATGGGAAGACGTCGGAAAAGGACTCCAACTCCGAGAGGAAGTCCGAGAAGAAGCACTTGTCCCTGCCCAACTTCCCCACTCGCCAAAGAGAGCGACGGGTAACTAGTTCCCCAACCAATAACCAAGAAACCCCTTTTTATAGGGCGACTCTAGGAACAAGCGATCTGCCGAGGAATCAACCACGCCCTTACTTCTTTTTCTTGGTTTGTCTTCTATATTGTTTCTATTTCTTACCAATAGGAGCTTGAAACAGCCAGGGTCACAAAAGAGAAAGAGGTGGAAGGATAGAAGAAAGACACATAAAGAAAGAAATTTCCAAAGATTCAAGAAGGAATAGTTATCTAGATAGATACATAGAAAGAGTAGAAAGAAAATAAATAAAGAGAACTTCACAGAATCCGTAAGAGAGAAAGTGCCTTCGAAATATAGATTGGATTGGGATGAAAGCAAAGACAACAAAAAATAGAATGAAAGAAGCCTCTTTATCCTATGCGTAGACCATCCCCTTATAATAAGAATAAATAAAAAGACTCCGATAACCATAACCCATAGCAGCCCTTGAAGGCAAGACACCTTTTCTCATTGACTTAGCTAATAGAATGGGATAAATGCAAGGACAAAACAGGCTTAGAGAGGGGAGGTAAAAATATATGAAAGAGTCAAGGAGCCTAAATTCGATGAACTTGAGAACAACCCCGCTCCCCCTTTAGCCCCAGTAAGAAAGTCAAAGGATTTCTCCTCTCTTTTCTTTTGGTCTTCCTTAAGATTTCTATTTAAGTTTTTTTAGCACCCAACAAGTCTTGAAAAACAACCTATAACACCTTAGACTTGTGCTTTAGAACATTTCAATATCGCTCTTTTCAAATAAGACTTATCTCACCTACTTTCACTAGTGCTTAAAAGACAGAACTTTATTCTCAACGAGTTCTCCCTCGTCTATGAGATAGACAATAGGCAAGGAGTTCATGCACTGCGTCTGACCAAATAGCAAAGAATGGATTAATCACTAAGGATATAGCGATAGTGGGAAGAGGTAGTCTGTAGGATTACGAGAATCTATTTGCATCTATCTTCTATATACGAGATTTCTGTTCGCAGTGCTTGGACTTTGTTCTCTTCTTTCTTTTCGGATGCCTTTTTGGCCTTTCCGTTCCCAAGATTTCCAAGCCCCAATCTCCCATCTTTCTGGAAAAAGGGAGCTTTTACACCAGGCGAAAATGACTTTTCCGATTTCTCCTGCTCGTTCATTAGGGAAAATCGTTCGAGTAGGTTTGACCCCCTACTGAAATGCATTTTTCGATTTAGATGAACTGGACTCCCCTGGGGAAATCTAATTTGTCACTTTTCGACATAGGCGAGAGGGAGTTAGCTCTTTTTTGGATCGAAGCTCGTACGAAGGAGAACAGAACTGCCTTTCTCCAAAGTGACATAGACACTTGTCCTCCAAATGCTTTTTCAAAAGTTAAGGAAAACCCCGGTTTTTTGCTATCAATTAGGCAGATTTCGAAAAACAGATAATATACGATATTCTTTCATGGCTGTCTTCCAGGGTCCCATCGGAATCCAATGATTCCAGATAAAGGGTAGGAGCACATGAAGAAGTACAGGAAAGTAGTCTTTCCGGTCAGGAAGGGCTCGTAACGGACTTCTGATTGGACTAATGACCCATCCCTGCTAGGCAAGCTTTTGAATGGTTGTCGTTCACTTCGTCTCCAGCAAGCAATCCAGAGGCAGTCCGTAAAGGAAAGCAGGAAAAGAAGGCATTCAAAAGAAGGAGATGAAATAACTCCACTGACAAGTGCAGGATCGAAGGAAGAATTCAGAAATTCTCGTAGAAAGAAAATAGCTCGTATGCATATTTAGCAAGAATCAGAATCTCATAGAAGAAGTCAATCCAAAATCACCATCAAATGCAGCAGGAAAATAGCTACTAATCGCTCCTACAATTTGATATTACTCGTTGAAGCTAGAACCTCGGAAAATAAAAATAACATCTATCCTACTTTGAAGCGAGCGACACAGTCCGGCGCAGGGAGATGAAGACCCTTCATGCAAAAAGTAAATACAAGGGGCACAACCTTGAGTCGGCCGAACCAACAAACAACCCTAACTCAAATACTAGTTTCACGAATCCCTTAGGACCAAAATCGCCCCAATACCCTTAACCTCTGCCAGAACCGACTGTTCAGAGTTATAGAAAGGAAGGCCTGCCTTTATTTAAAAATTAGTCATCCTTCCGAAAATGATCTAAGCTTCTTAGTCCATCAAAAAGTTCGGCATGGAACTCTGTACCCTAAACCCTACTTTCTTCCTGGGAGTGCCCATACTCTTAGACAGAGTTTCATAATGGACCAAATGTTTGAGCAAAGGGCCAGGGCTCTAAATAAAAAATGCAATGATAAGAAAAGAAAAAAAATGGAAAAGAAATCCGAAGCATTGACTAAACTTTTTAATACTAATACTGAAATAACTATCGATGAATCAAAAAATGAAATGTAGTATTGATATTATATTATACTATTATACTACTTAAACATCCTATATGCAATATTTAACTCCCCTGAAAATAAATATAGAATTTTTAAATGATTCTATATTTGCATTCTTTTCTTAGTAGCAAAATGGTTTGACAGGGAATTGCTTTTGTGATTGAAGGAGAAACCCCCTTTTCCAGTGAGCGGTGAATGAGGAAATAGAGGAAGAAGTATTCTAGAATATTATTTATTTGGTAAATTTTGGTAAAAGTATGTAATGTATAAAGAAAATAATAATTTAGAAGTAGTTTATTACTAAAATAAATACTAGAAAATAACAAAATAACAAGTTCATTTAGATATAGTAAATCACTTTGCAGGTAAAATAAAATATATATATATATTATGGAAAAATAAGAAAGAGGAAATTGTGTCAACTAGATCAAAATAGGCGACTTCCCCTATGCCCCTTATGCCCTTTCAACCAAACGGAAATCATTTTCTAATAATGGGACTTCGATTCAATATACACTTCACACATACAAGCAAGTTAGTCGATAAAGAACGAAAAAGTCAAGACGACGATACCTTACTCAAGGGTTTTATTACAGAGAAAAGAAAGAACAAAGAATAGATTCGATCGAGAGAGTATGGGACAAAATACGAAGAGCATGTTGACAAAAGTCCTTCCCCGGGGTGGAGGTGTTTCCCGACCTTTCGATCTGGTTTTACGTTTACTCCAGAGAAAGAAAGGATCTTGTTGGGATTTGCTCTGCTTTTTTTTTTCTCGAAGATGTCACGCTTCAAAGTCCTCTTTTAGAGTCCTCTCGATGCGGATTGATATTTTTTTATCTTCTCCCTAAATCTGACTGGAAGAAGGATTGGAAGCGACTGTCACTCATGGAGCTAACTACGCACCCCGGAGGCCCCTATTCTGTCTAGTCTTGGCTTTAGGGCCCAATCAAGTTCTTTCTTTACATACGAATATTGATCTTCTTGTCCTTTTTCTCTTCTTCTTTATCGCTCTTGTCTTTTTTTCTCGGCCTATACTTTCTTTCTGGAATCTTCCTTGCTTCCAAAGCCTTTCTTCTCTTATGATCTATGTTGTGACTGACCCCATTTCGACTCTTCAATTATCAACTATATGTATTTACCGAGAAACCGACATTTTCAGAATTCAATGAACCAATAAAAGGGGCTATTGCGAGTTCTTTCGCAAGACAAGACCGGTACGCTTGGGGTTGTATTCAAGCAAAATAGATAGTTTTTCTGCCTTCGTTTACTTTATGAGAACATTTAGGGAAAAATGAAAGAACGTAAAATCCCTATGGATTCTACCCATTTCAACCACAACAATCTCTGTAACTAGGTCTTTATTTCCAACCCATGAGTGCTTTCAATCTGATCTTTTTAGGTCCTAAAATGCTATTTCCTTAGAGCCTGGGCTGTTGGATAGCTCGATTGATTCGAGACAGGGATATACTTTTTTCTCTTGGAGATACTAGTGAAATGCCTAGCCGACCCATGTAGGGGCTTCTTTCCAACGTTTTGGGTATAGAGATTGAAGGCAAGTAAGTTGTCAAACTTTTTATTGAAAAATCATAATGGCTAATATAGAGTTCCATGATCTGATGATGCATTCAAGATAGTCAAAGTGTTATCAAGAACCATTTCATTTGATATCGAATTTTGCAAAAGGAAGGGCCAAAGCCAGGGTTTGCGAATGTACAAGTAGCTTCTTTAAGAATTGTAGATTCGTTCCCTATCACCACTTTGCTCGAGCTACTTCATTTCCGATCGTTAAGATTCCTCTGAATATAGATGGATTCTATCTATCTAAGACTCGGGGCAATACCTTCGATTGAGTGGGCAAGTAGTGAATCCCATTGAACCTTTTGAACTAGTAAATGATAAGTCGATTCATTTTGATGAATTGCTCTCAATATTAGAATAAGTGCTGTTGCAGAATAAAGGAATGGATAAATAGATAAACAGGGGATCACCCAATTCAAAGTGGAGAGCAGATTTTCTAACATAGCGAGGAAAGAAAGATGTAATTAAACTTCCAATATCATCACCTACCCAAGACGACATGATACAAAAGAAAGCTTCCATTCCACAGGAGATCCACTTCCTTCGATTTATGCGGAGCCTATGGAATAAGAAGATGCATAGGATGTAAACTCATAAATATAGGAGAATGAAATGATAAGCTGAATAGCATACTTCCCCCAAGGATCTTTGTTGATCCTTTGTTATGGTGAGATGCAATTTAACACCTATGAATAACCGAACAACTGGCGAGCCCCAACACCACTTTGGTAAAGCTAAGATGGGGTAATGTTGGTAATGCTGAATCTAGGACTAAGAAAGTAGGCAAGAGGTTTAATAGCAAGTTATGGTATCTAATGGTTCTTTACCAATTCACCTATTTTGTTTTGAAAAAGGACTGCTTAAGTCATATTTCCAGCATCAGCAAGTAAGTGAATTAGAACCTAGAACAAGTTATAGGCCTGAAGGCCAGTCAGAAGTAAAACCTATGACACCCAGTAGATTTTTTTAATCAAGAATGAAATCTGCTTTGACCGAGCCCGACATTGGTCAGAGAGATCATAGACTGGAAACAGAGGAACACGGCTAGTACACAAGAAGCTACTTATTCCACTCATTCATTTGGTTATCAGACGAATCCCATCTCTCGATATGGAGATATCGATCGCTTAAGTAAGCACGAATCGAAGACAGAATGCCTTTTGAAATAGTTCGAAAAAGGGACAGCAAAGCTTGTAATCTAACGTAGTACTCAGAACTAAAAGATAAGGTTCTATAAGTAAGTTTCACCAATTAATGACTTTGGGTTGTCAAAGTTCTTTCTCGTATAATAAAAGGGGATTGGCCATTTCAAGTGAGCACCGTCATCGCTATCTTCTTGTTGACTAATTGACTAAAGTTGTTTCGCACGTATTATTTTACATCTTTTATGCTATAGCTGTGCCTAGTTCGCCGTGCGTCTATCCAATGGGGATGGAGCTCATAACCGCAGACCAGAGGCCCTGGAGCTTGAGCATTTCTCTCAAGGCTTATTTCCGCAGTCTTTCTTTACTCTAAAATGATAACCGTGGAAGGAAGAACAAGATCCTTTGGTTGACTACTACATCATGTCTAAAGGGCCTCCGCTATAGGAGAAGGGAAAATGAACAACACCAACCAACACGTTTAGAACAAGCATAAGCCTAGGCTGCAACAAGGTAAGTACTTAGAGGTGATGTACGCAAATATGACGAAAGTTCTAAATTGGCTGGTATCAGACGAAGTAGACTGACCCCTAACTAGTAGGTGTTAGGCTGGGAAAGCTTTAATCTATTTTTCAAAAAGACTATAAAGAAAAGAAGGTTCTAGCATTTTTCCAACTCGACACAAAGAACCCTACCCCATATGCATACCATGAAAAAAGGGGTCTCCAGAATTCACAATTCTTTCACTTCGAAAAAAATGGATCATAAAGAATATGGCCCAGAACAAGATTATAGACCCTTTCTCTAATCTAATGAGTCAGATATGGCATTTCTTTTTTTTTTCTAGTTAGCCCAGCCGACCTTTCTCCCTCGAGGTCTTCTCTTAGGTCCCCTCATCAATAGAATTCCACTAATCTCTTATATTATAAAAGAAGATCAATTCATCATAGAATATCGATTTCGATCAAATTGCGTAGATAAGCAAAGTGAAAGCATTCTCCCCTTTTAACAATGTTAACGCGAGTATTCTCTTCCTTTTCTTACTATAGTGGGATGGGGTGAATATAGTAATAGTAAAAGCTCCCGGACACAGAGAACTCCTGGGATACTAAAAAATTTCCGGGTAATAAACTCAAAGACCAGCTCCAACAAAACGACCAAAACCAAGTAGTGGCAATAAAGAACCCCCTTTGGCATTACCAGCATGACCAATGGGCGGGAAAAGTCGAGCATAATTTAAAGCAAAATAGAGTCATGTACCAAAGTGAAGTTCAGATTATGCGGATGGTCTAGTAGTGGAAACGCTTTCTCCATTAAGGTTAGGATATGAAAAGAATTTAGCAGAGTAAGCTTTCAAGTATAGGTTTCCCTTGCTGTTATTAGTGATAACGAGGTGATGCCTCCCGTAACTCCCGATGTTGGAGCGATTGAAGAAGAACCTCAATTTGGCCTGTCAGCGCGAAACCTTTTCTTTGGGGATGGCGGTGGATAAAGAGCAGAAAGACTATGGAATGGAAGAAGAGTCTAAGGAGTACAATGGCTATGAATAGGAGTAGCGAAAAGAGGAACGAAGAAAAGTTCAAGTGCCCTGACCGACCAGTAGCTCAAGCCTCATTGCACTCTTCTATACAAAACAAAAAGTCTAGTTTTCGGGAAAGTCTGGGAGGAGCAGAGAATTCCATGGAATCTTACTCTCAACAAATAAGGGAAGAACTGAGAAGGAACCTAGTAGAAGGAGAAAGGAAAAAAAGAAATTTTGGATGGAGCTTGCTTAGGCGGCTTAGGTTTCTCTTTTTCGTCTAAGACGAAGTCCTTTCTGTGGACTTTGGATAGCTGTCTGAGAACTTCTCCGCATTCTTTTGCTTTTCCCAAAGAAGAAGCTAGGAAGGCATGCCCCCTGTCTCTGTTTTCTATTGTCAAAATTCCTAGGGGCACTGTTCTTGGAAGCATGATGACCAATGCGATCTCCGAGGATCTCTCGACCTAATGCTATTTCTTATGTTTTGCTTGCTAGTCCGAATCCCCCATTTACAGATGACTGGGGCGGCAAGACTTCTCTTCATGCCTTAGCCTTAACAGTCTGATAGAAAGACAACTTAGCCCCTTCCTAATGGGGGAGACCTAGAAAATCGAAGAGCAATGCCAAAAGAACGCACAATAGTCCAGGATTTCTTTTCTGAGCACAACTAAAGGAAAGGACATCGGAGCACTTGAACGCTCTGATGTCTGATTAGCACATTCCGAATAGGTTTTATTCCTTAATATTCGATTGCTCCTTTTTGGGGCGTTGAATCATATCGTGGAGAACTCTTTGTGAAAAGATAGAGGATCCATTGACGACTTTTTTTTTTTTTTATCATAGACCCTATTATTGAATTATTGAAAAAGGTCTCTATTTTGGCTTTATCCGAAAGAGGATTCATTCATTCTTATGGAATCCCATGTGAATTCTAATTTGAAATTTGGTGCAGCCAATTGTTGGAGCATAGCTGCACTTTACTACACTAAAAAATAAGCTGGAGTTCTCCCTATCGACACAGGGTATATATCCTGCAAGGGAAAGCCAAAATACTCAAAGAATAGCTGCTTTCCCAGCTCTTCTATCTACGAGATTATTTCATCGATCTTTCATCGCTGTCGGATGGCTTTCCCATCGCTGAAATGGTAAGAAGAGACTCGGCAGAGTCATTAGCAGTGCTTTTCACTTGGGGAATTCCGGCGATTCTATTGTTCGTATAACGGGTACCAGTAAGAACTTTGGTCGCCTAATAGAAGAGATCTGTTTTGCGTCTTGCTTTTCACCCTCTCCAGTGGAGTTGAACCTGCGACTTTATCCTCGTCTTATCTGACCCAAGGCATAGCACTTCACAAAAAGACTGTTCCTTGATCCATTCCTTAAATCCCGACTAGCCATTACAGAATGTTCTCTCAGTGATGGGGCTCGGGCGCTTCCATCCTGCCCCTTCCGATCTCATCTCTCCTTCTCAATCAACATCTCATATACGCAATTTCATCAGTAATTTCATTAAAAGCAGTCGGCTGAAGTAATTGCGTATATAACATACGATTAGTAGCATCAATCTCTAAAAAAAGCGAAGGATTAAGAAAGCCCAATGGTTTAGTTTAGATCCTTTATCCGCGCGAAGATTCATTCCGTCCAAACATCCTGAAATAAGTCTCCAATTAAGGGTTTCCCCAGACGGCAAGAATCGATCTTATTTCAAAAGACATAGGTTGGTGTTTACTGAAAGAAAGAACTAGGTAGATCATTTATTTGCAATGAAAAAAGAAAAAGGATCCGAAGGAGGCGAGCAAAGCGAGAATAGGCGAAGTCGCTCGAAAATATGGCAAGGAATCTACTGTAAAGTAAAGGCAATATCTCTATTTGACCTCTACTTCAAGGTTGGAAGATGCCGTATGCGAGAGGAGTGAAGTTACCTTATTATTTGGAATAGGGTTCCCTATCTGAGACTAAAAATAAGAAAGGGAGAAGCGAAAACCTACTCCTAAGAAGGGGGTCGAAGTCTTGCATTCTCTATCCGCAGCAGCAGATGGGGTTCGAGTCCCGTTATAGGCGATGTGGCGAACTAAACAACTGATTCAACGAGATAGGAAATGTCTAAATTAAGATTTAAAACTTGTCGTCTACTTTTCCAAAATGTTTGGAACAGGAAACCGACAAAAATACAAGGCCGCATTCTCCGAAGATTGAAAAGGAAGAATAGATCTTTTAAGAGAAATCTTTCTTCTAGAAGAAATCTGAACAGTTACATTCAATCACAAACTACACGAAAGTTGTCCCTTTTTCATGGAAATTTACCCATAACAGAAATGCACAGAAGAAGAAAACAATCCACTATTCCTTTTCTACTCAATCTAGAAACAAGATTGGACGTTATTCTGGTTCGTATCCATTTTCGTGAAACTCTTCCTCAAGCAAGGCAGCCGATAAGTCATAGAAAGGTTTGTGTTAATAATAGAATGGTAAATAGGACTCATTTTAAAGTCTCTCGCGGTGATCTAATCTCTTTTCAAGATAATGCTGCGAGAATCCGCCGTAAAAAAAGAAAAAGATCCTTCTTTCGCCCAATAATTCAAAAATGGAATAAAGAAATGAAGATTTTGTGGGCTCGCAGGGCTCACCTGGCTCACAAGGGTCAAAGAAAAAAGGAAAAAAAAGGTAAAGGAAAAAACAAAGTGGAAAAAAAAAAGAGAGCTGAAAAAAAGATCATTTTATTATTATTCGATTTGGATTTCTTATTATCTAACACCAGGAACCCTTCTTTATCTATGGAAAAACGGAATTCCATATTCTCCGTGAAGTGGTGTAGTGATGAGGAAATAAAAGAAGAAATAATCAAAACTTTATCCGATCTGCTGTTCACTAGGAATAAGAAGAGAAATAAGAAGAGGAATAGGAAGAGACAAATCAAAAAAATAGAACTACCTACTCATTATTCGGAGGTGAATCATAGAACATCAAAAGCTGTGGTATCTTATAGACCTAACATAGGTCACATCCCTCACGACATAAAAATGAAAGATCTAAATCTTCTTCTTCGAATCGGAAACAAATGTGGCTAAAAGAGTGAAAGATCGGCTCGCTCGGCCATTTCTATCCGTATAGAGGATATAAGTCTAGATCAATGGATAGATAGATCTTAGAAAGGTTTCTTCATAGATGAAAGATAGGGATTAGATCTTTCATCAAGATTTCCCTTTATTTTTTAGGGTTTGGTAAGAGCAGAAGAGATCAGATAGACAGAAAGGAAGACAGAAATATTGGACTGGGCAAAAAAAGGGGAAAAAGGTCTAAGTACACATGGCACGCAAAGGAAATCCAATTTCGGTAAGACTTGATCTTAATCGTAGTTCAGATTCCAGTTGGTTCAGTGAGGGCGACCGCGAAAGTCACCGAATGGTTCATTCCTTCGTCCTTCAAATAGAAAAAGGCATGGGAGGACGTTGGTCTGGGGCGGACACGACTTCTTCTAAGGTTAGAAGACTACTGAAATTAAGGACTAGAGCATGTCGTGAAAGAAGCACACTGGGGGTGCGTGCTTCGACCCTGTCTCCGGAGCAAAGTGGAATGTAGATATCATGAACGCAAGGTGCTGGATACCAGACCTATAAACCCGGGTCTCCCTATGTGCCAATCACTAGTGCATCCAGGGCCCCGGCGCCCATCTCAGTTGGAGAGGCCTAGCCTTATCTGAGAAGTGCTACTTCGGATAGACTTCATTCACGCCGCCGCCCTTAGTAGAATCCATAAGAAAAGAAGTCTTCCGTTTCAGAGCAGTGAATAACCCGAAAGAAGAGAGATTTCTCGCTCGGCCCCTAAAGCACACTATGCTCCGCTTCCACAAATGAGAGTTTTCGGTGGAACCGGTGAACTACACTTGCTTCTGGATAGATGTGTAGGACAGAGGGCTCGTAGTACCTCATAGCCAGCCCAGCTATGTAGTCGAGAGGAAGGAGCCTAAATCGAACCCCCTCTTTCTCTTGAAATCAGTAGAAGGAAAAGATTCCGTCGGATGAGACTAAGCAGCTACCGACCCTTTTGACGTGCCCTTGACCTATAACCAAAAAGACCTTTGAAGAGAGATTTCCATCTTAATCTAGTAAGGAAAATGGAAAAGAAAGAAGAACCACTAGTTAGAGATAGTAGGTAGAGTCTCGCTCAGTAAAGAAAGTGGTCGATTCGTAAAAGAAGCTCGATGAAATGTTTTAGTCGAGTCAATAGGCAACAAAGAAGGAATGGAATCGCTTTCGACCTAAGAAGGAAGTGGAAGATCAACTGATTGGAGAATGGAGGAGCATCTCAAAGTATGGGACAAAGGATCCTGCTATTTTGATCTCGACTTTTTCTCCCGGGATCTACCACAGGTTGGGTTTGAGAGCCGTGTGATGGGTGACTATCCAGCACGGTTCGGAGAGCACTTTTAGTCTGTGTTGGTGAATAGAAGCCCCCAAGCAAGAAGGAAGTGGCTCTTCCCACGGAAGAGTCCGCATTGACTCTATTTATTATTATGGCAAATCAGTCTATCAAGATCTCCATCTGAGATCTTATTTCGATAAGATACATCCACCTACGAGACGGACCTTTGGCTTCCGAGTGGGTAGATCTATTATTCTACATTTTCCCAAAAGAACATGCATTTCTTGCTTTATTCCCCGTCTTCCACGAGTACTAAAAAACCGATGCAAAAAAAAGAGAGAAAGAAGGGAGGCGAAGAAGGACTGGTTGTGGGAATTTGGAAAAGTCGATCCGATCCGCTGTCTTCATTCAAGGGACGGTACAGAAGAAGACCGAAAGGAAATGATAGGCCGGGGGTCAGGGAAAAGAGTAGAATCGATCAAGCTCGACGATTGGGAGAAGCAAAATGAAAGAAGGAGTTGGGCGATAAAGAAGGAAGGCTATCGATACCATGACCAATCAAAGAAGAATCTTTCTAAATTACTTCAGGTCAGTGGGGCCTTCAAGCAGTCGACATACGCCGAGGTTGTCAATGGCATAGCCTTCCAATCCATTAGTAAAAAAAAGAAGAAAGAGAAAAAAAGAAGAAAGAAGTCCCGCTCCGACAGCCCGACGAGACTGAAAATGAACCTCCCTGCAGTGCGCTCTTCCTTGAATTATTCGGTCATGCAATACTTATTGAATAAAAAGAAAAAAATGCATTTCGACCCCGTCCTAGTTCTCAATCATTTCGTGGCACGGGGCGTGTCTGAATCATCTACGATGGGCGGAGCTAATGCACAGGAAAGAAGCTTGGATAAGAGAATACGTTCTCGCATTGCTTTTTTTTTAGAAAGCTTGACCAACGAGAACAAGAAAGAAGAAGGCAAAAAGAATTTCACCCACTTCATTCGGCAAGTGAATGATCTTCGATTCGCGGGAAGAACAAAAACAAGCATCTCGCTCTTTCCTTTCTTCGGTGCTACCTTTTTTTTCCCAAGGGATGGCGTTGGGGTCCCTAAAGCAATATTCGTTTTGAAAAAAGCCTTCAACACCAGTAAAAGGAAGATAAGAAAAAAATGCTTAGGTTTATTTCAGAGAGAATGTTGGAAGAACCAAATGGCTAAGGATAAAGTAAAGGAATTGATAGACCTACGTGGGAAAGGAGAATTTTTAAAGAGAATAGAGATGATGATAGAGATCATTCTAAGAAACAGAAGAATTCCGTATGGGTGTAACTATGCTTTGAACGAAGTGAGAAAAATGCGATCCTTGTTGTCTAATAGAACAAAGACTAATACCTTAATGGAATTGGTTAAAATCCAATCTCTTTATCAAAGTGCTTCTCTGATTGCTCAAGACATCTCTTTGCAACTTAGGACCAAAAAAAGACCTTTTCGTTCCATTTTTAGTCAAATTGTGAAGAAGATTCCTATTTCTAAAGGAATGAAAAAGGGGGTTACAGGCATCCGTATATCTTGTTCAGGTCGATTAAATGGTGGAGAAATTGCTAGAACTGAATGCGGAAAGTATGGAAAAACATCTCGTAATGTATTTAACCAGAAAATGGATTATGCTTCTACCGAAGTCGCTACTCGTTACGGAATCTTAGGTGTTAAAGTGTGGATTTCATATAATAAAAAAAGACAATAACATGCTATATCCAAAACGTAGAAAATGGAGTAAATCTAAAGAAATGCAGAGCATTTTTATACGAGGGCTGTTTATTATTTGTTTCGTAATTATAGGCTATCTACTTATTCCATTTGTGGAAAATATTCTTTTGAAGATGGGATTTGGAGTAGTCCATCGTATTTTCAGGTTGGTCTTTCTGAAAATGGGAAATTCGTGCGGACTGGCTTTAGCCATTCTTTATCTCATTCGGGAGATTCTTGCTATTTCTCATTATTTTGATAATGGAGAAGGATCGGCCGGCGGAAGAGGGGCGCCTGAAGAAAGAGTCTCTGTGACAGAATTGTTCGCCAGTGGACATTCCAATGGATCCAGTAGTTCATCGGAAAACAGTGTCAATAATCAAGAAGAGGCTGCCCCTGTCCCTGCTCCTGCTCCCCAGGCCTGGATACCGGAGGATCCAGAAAACCAACATCTAATATCCGCTCAACAACGGATGGAAGAGCTGACACACCGCTTAACCTTAAACTCACTTAAAAAAAACTGGAGTAATGAGCAATGGGGCAATATTATAGCGGCACAGATCACTTTCGAAGAAAGTGTAGAAAGAACTCTCCTGGAGGACGGCTTTTCGCAAAATAAAATCTTGCAAGAACGTCATAAAATAAGGGGGTTTCTTTTCTATCCAGAAGGCTCCTCTTTGGCGGAATCCACTTATGTCGGTTATGTGAATTGTACAGACACTCGAAACTCTGCCCCTTTCAGACGAGTCTTAAAAGCAATTAAAGAGAAAGATTTAGACATTTGATCCGGAAACAAAAGAGATCCGTCTGGGAGCATTAGCCTATAATCCATCCTAAAGTCTTTCCTTTTTTTTACGTTTTTTAGGGTTGTTCACTTCATAAATCGTTCATCATTCTTATCCACTACCGCCTTTTCTTTTTTGCGAGCCAAAAATCCAAGATGAATGAGTCCCCTTAAGGTATTCTTTCGCCTCTCTCTTGAAAGACATTTCCTGACATAAGTAGTCTTGCTTCCTTGGTGGAATTCGACCGACCTAGTCAAGGGGACTCAGAGTGACAACCAATTCCCCTCAAACGGACCCCCATTCTTGGTTCAAGCTATGATTTGCGATCTCAGATTCCCTTGGAATTGATGAACTGAACTCACAACCCCATTTCTTGACATACGTAATTTCCATCTGGTTGGAAAAAGATCTCTTTTATTTTAGGCTTCTATTCTGTTCCGACTCAAACCTTTGTTTGCCGGCTCGTTACAATGAATCTCCCCGAAGCACTGAAATAGGAAACTTAAATAGGAATCGGTTCCAAACAGAAGGCATGGAAGCATAACGGCGGAAGGTTTCCTCGTTTTTGAAGTTCAATTGCCCACTCTCAGATCTGGGAACTAGCATTTGCAGCGAGAAATGAAAAGAAAATAAGGAATGCATCCAAAAAAATAGAGAAAATAACGAGTGATTTAAGGAGAGTTTTGGTCAGTAGTTAGGACACCTGCTTTAGACGCCGGACAGAAAGGGGTTCACGACCATTAGACTTAGAGGAAGAAGGGAACCCCCTCAAGGGGCACGAGCTCATTCCATGTTTTTAGACTCATCTAGAGAGAAAAATGATTCATCTGAAGATCACTTATCGAATTGGAATTCTATGGAAATCCTAGAATCTGTATAAAAGAAGGTGATAGGTCGAGTTCTCTTTTGATTGATCCTTGATTTAAGGTAAGGAGACTACTTCGAGCTTCTATCTGGCTAGCTCTAGCAAAGAATCAGTTTGACTACTCACCTTAGAAGTGAAGACATCGGTCCAATCACTCCAAGGTCGTAGGTTCAAATCCTCTACTAACGAGATTATTGCCCTTGTCTGGACTCCCTCGCAGGGGCTCTGGCCTTTCAGAGAGGGCTGTCTAGGATGTTGTAGTTTCTTGGGGGTGCACAGAAAGTTTTCATGCACATGTGGCTGGTTGGACAAGTTTTGTGGTATTTATGCCAAGATTCGTTCTTGGTCGAGTGGGAAAGTCGCTTATTGCAGAATAACCCAATATTCGTTGACTTAGCCACATCATAGTCCTCGACTGGCAAGGTTTCGAAAGCATTCTGTCTTTTTGAGCCAAGGACAAGGCGAAACTATTGCCAATTCGTTCAGTCAGAAACAACCGAACCAAGGAGGAAAGATCAATGCACGGCAAGGCCCAGCAAAGGCTGACCGGCCAAGACTGTAGAGTTCCGTTCGTAAAAGCAAAACGAAGTTGTTTGGAATGGGCTTAAAAGTCTCATACATCTTATTCTATGGCTGGGAAAAGTGAAACAAGTCTTGACGACAGCTCCCCTTTTTATACTATTGGAGGATCAACAAAATTCCTTGTATGTCCGACCCGACGTCGTTGACAAACCGACTCTGGCTCTAGAGCTACCCTCTTCACTTCATGTGTTTGTTAAGTTTCTACCATTCCAACTACTTGTCCTAGAGGACCTTCTCCCAATGGCACCAACTGTGTATAGAGTTTTAGAGAAGACTCATTTGAGTATAGATTGCTTAAAGTGAGGAGTTTTTCCCCTAAGACTCCACTAAAAGAAAATATAAGCTAGCACAGATTAGGGAGCTCGACCGGACGAGTTATATGAGTTCTTTCAAGTTCTCCCTCCTCCTTCCATTGAAGAAAGAGATAGGTACTCGGGGGCAATACTCCTTCAATGCATCAGCATAATCCTAGAAGAAAGATTTCTTTATTTTGGGCAAGTTTTTGATTTCTTATGAATTGTGCAAAACGTACACAGGGCATTCAAATGTATGTAACTTACAAAAATCTGCTGGTTTTTCCGTCTAGATTTCCATCAGCGTTTCAGATCAGTTACAGTCGAAAGGGACTTATTGATTTTATTATATAACAGTCGAATCTTACTGCTGGGCCAAAAGGATTTATCTAGGCTTGCACTAATCAACATTACTTTAGCTGAATCCAGCATCTGTCCTGTTCGTCCACTTGGACCCTTTATTTTGTTGTAGAGTAGTAGAGTATATGTTGTCGTAAACTGCCTCTTGATAACCCTCTTTAAAAGATAAATTCTCAAATTCATTATTTGTATTGTATATTATCCTCCATTAGAAGTCCTCTAGAAATGGATCCCCTTTACCGAGCCTTATGGACGCAGAATCCCTTTGTTTTTCCATGCTTTTTCTATCTTCGCCATCATCGTTTTCTCTTTTATATATTAATGAATTCAAAAAATTGATGGAACCCGGGGTGAATAGTTTCCCCCTCAGTTTCGTGACAATCATAAATGAGATTCTCCACTGATGCAGACATAGAAAAAAATGCACTAAAGCAGCGAACTCGTAATAGGCAATAGGAGGCCTAAGATCGTTTTGTAATTTCACGTTCAGTTCATGGGTCCCAATAGTAGATGTGCTTTAAAGAGAAGAAAGCTTTATCGGCCTCTTACAGTTAAATCTGAATCAGGCAAAAGAACTAAGAAGCCACTTCTCATTGACTTTACAAACTCGCTATTTAAACAAAGGAAGCAGGGCAATAACTCTAAAGTGGAATTCAATCCAATTTGACAGAATTGGTTTTTAGGTTTGACCTCTATTATTCGGATAGATATGAGGCCAGTGTCTCTCTGCATCGAAGGCGTTCTCTTAGAGCGTAAATAAATATTAGAAATATAACTTGCGGAAATAAATGGAGTCGGTGAGTCCTTCCCCCTGTTTTTATTTGTTCTCTTAAACAGGTCTCTTCATTGTGTTACCATTCCATGAGCCTTTACTTTACAATAAATCTCTCGGATCGGACGCCTATGGTGTATTGCTTCAGTCATCCACCTGGTATGAACAAGACCTTTATGTCTTTGAAATTAGGATTATCGCTTCCTTATTCTCTTAATGAGATTCTTTCTCCATTCTGTCTGAAATTCTAAGCCAACACGTCTCCTTTTCTTTTCAGTCGAGAAAGCCCGAGATCCAAGGATAGAATGAATGATGCAACTAGAGTAGAAGTAGATGGCCCCCTTCTGGTACCTCATCAAATCAACGGCAACGGTCCGGAAAAGAGGGTCCGCTAGTAGGATAAAGAAACCTTCTCATGTCATCTTTGGTGGAAATAGATCCGAAAGGATGCCCAAGCAGGTATAAGGTAAGACCGAAAACTTAGTGATAGGGTTTTTTTGAAATCTTCTAAGATGTTAATGAGTAAAAGGATTGGGGTTGGAAACATGTGTACCAAGCTAGACCAGGAGAATGGAGTCTACAGTAGTAGCCAAAGTGATTTCTTTCTTGATTTGCCTTTTTCTCACAGCACGGTAATGGAAGGGATGGAAGAGCCGGTAAGCTTCTACTTGTTGAATGGGGGAGAACGAAGACGAATGGTCTGAAGCAACTATGTTCGAATCAATCTCGAGTGGATAAGAAAGATGCGATCAAATCACTCCTTGCAGAAGAAAAATATACTATTCATTGGATAGTATAAGGTAGCAGGCTTTTGGGAGAAATACCTCGAAATGTCGGATCCATTAAAAGGCGGAGACCACTGCAAGCAAACCATCTCCGACCCATAGAAAGATTATAGATAGAGGAGAAACTTTTGCCTACTAATATCCTTGTCCCGTAGTCCAATCCATTTACGAGTCAGAAGCAAAATTAGAGCATTCGTTAGGGGATTGTTGATGGAAAGAAAAGATTTCTAGAAAATTCCATTATTCTGTTTTATTATATTCTAATTCTAGAATGAAAAGACCATAAACTTGAACTAGGAAAAGAGCCTACTGCTACCATCGAAGGAAAATCACTAAAAGTATCAAATCCTCTAAAGCCGTACCGACGGAAAACCCTTTGGAAGCGAACCATGACCTATTATAAGAGCCAACCCCTAAGTCATCAAATGGAAAGATGGACTAATCGCTTAAGGATGTACCGTTTTCACTAAAGTAAAAAAGAAGGTCATCATTCGTTGACCAGCGCTAAAGCATGCTATTAACATATAGACGCTTGGATGTCGGTGAGTAAAGAAGAGGGCCAAATGCTCTAGCGGAACCGCTATAAGTTAAATCGAAGAGACCAATAGGAAAATAAAAAACCTTAAAAAATAACAAGGAGCTTGCTAACTAAGAAAGTCCGTAGATTTTCACCGGGACAAGAGAGAGAAAGAGAAGTGGAATCTACGTGAAACAACTTTTTCAAGCGAGCAGATGACTACCAGGAAAACTACTTATAAAAAGATTAACATGGGTTTATGGCGTTTGATCTCTTTTCGTTCCGTTTTAAGAAAGGCCAAGAACTTTATTTTTGTTTTCGTTGTTGAATCTTTCTTTGATTCATCAATTCGAAATATTTCGAATCTTCATTCCTAATGGAATATAAAAAATATTTTGGAATTGGTTCTGTATCAATCGAATCTCTTCCATACATATTATCTATCACTATCATTTCATTAATGTATATATTCTAATATCTACTTTAGCATTTCCCATATAAAATAGAATATATGATATATGCGATTTTATGTTTATTATTTCATATTTGATCATTTCATATATCATAATAGATAGATTCTAGGAAAAAGATAGATCTATATAATATATATTCTCCATATTATAGATAGATTATATCAACAGTAAAAACGAACATCTTTTTGAGACTTAAACTAAAAAGGAAAAAATGAAAATTCGGGATGGAATAAAATATCCACTATTTACAGAAAAAAGGATTGAGTTATTATATAATAAAAAATATAGCGAGAAGTTCATTCTTCGTCACCGCAGTGAATATAATAGAGCTAATCCAATTTTTTCATTTAAATATGAATATATACTAGTACGAGAGGACTGGGTTCGGTCAACCTATGGTCTACCGGTTGTTATGCCAATAGCAGCGCCGGGAAGCTAAGTTGGTATGGAAATAAAATATAAATAAAAAAATCCACTTGGTTTCAGACTTGGTACAAACTAAGGCCATTATTCACTTTGTGAAAATCGTCATGACTCAATCATGTATAGGCTATCGTAGATCGGCCTTTGCCAGGAAATCCCATAAACCCTCGGAGGTCAAGACACCAGGAAGAACTGCCGTTCGCTACGTTCCCTTTAAGAGTGAAGGGCAGAGAGTTCTGGTCTCTCTTCTTGCGCATAGGACTTATTTCTTTCATAGCCAAATAGATGGAACTTTTATTAAGAAGGAATTGATTCCCCTCCTATTCCTATCCTATATAGAACAGGCTCATAGGCAATTCAAACATTTGGACTCCTGCGTATCCTTTCAAAAGAAGGAAGCTTTTCTTCTCAAGACAAAGGGAGATTTGATAATAAAGTAACCTATTCGCTCAAAAGCAAAAAAAGAGCTATAAGGTATAGGCTTCAATCAAATAAGTATTTCTACTTCATTAACGAATTTATATAACTTGTATTAGGTATTGAAAACTCACTTCTTAGCTAGCACTTGAAAAGGAAATAAATGAATCTATCAGCGCCTTAAACCTACACATATCCTTAGATAGAGTGAAAGGAAAGAACGAATTCTTCAATTCACTTTTTAGGGATCTAATAGAAGTCCTCGAATACCCTATTCTCTAGAGGCTAATAGCTACCCTATTCTCTAGAGGCTAACTACAGGTTCTTTAGAGATTGTTTACAAGTAATCGGGCACCGACCGCACAATCATTACTTTTCTTAACTTATTTCTAGCACAAGTAAACTTTTAACATCAACAGACTCTGTGGTTGAAGGCGAGGATGATTCCGGTGAAGACTGCGGCGAGGAGGCTGGGCTCAGGGGAGGATGAGTTGGAGTATTTTGTGTGCTTGAATGGACATTTGCACGGTTATTGCTGGTTGGTTCCGCTTTCGGACGACGAAGACGATGATGATGATGAGGATGAGAAGAAGGAAGATGAAGATCATGATGAGGAGAAGGAGAATGATGGAGTTGAAGGAGGAGCTTCCACTTCTAATCATGCTGCTAATTATGGTAATGGGCATGCTTAGAAGGAAGATTTTAGTTTACAACTATGTTTAGTACATTTAAGTAAGTAGTAGTACTATTGAATTAATTGAAAAGTTAAGTTTCTCTTGTTGCTACTTTCGGTTCTGTTTCTATTTTGGGATATGGTTCAGAGCTGGGACTTGTTTGATTTGTCCTTGTTCTTTGTTTATGTTTGTGTTGTTTCTATTTTTGGAAAGTTGAGATTAGTTGTTTAATTTGTGCATTGAGCTCATGAGCTTTTACTACAACTGTTTTGTTAATTAAAGCTGGGTACTTTTTCAACTTTTAAGTTTTTGAGTGGTGTTTCTATGTTACATTTGTTATTGTGCGTTTACTTTCTGCATTATCAAATTTAGCACTTTATAATAATCTGCTAGGGGCTTTTAGTATCTATTGTTAGAGATAAACTTTGAATTCTTAGTGTGCCTAAACCTACAACTGTGTATTAGTATTTGGGTAGGGCCTTAGGCCCATCGAAAGTAAAGAATCAGAGCATAAGACAGGTTGAGATCATAACTTAAGCTACTGAGATCATTGTGAGTAATTGTGATATTATAGAGTATACTGGACAAGCAATTTTAGCATGGAATAGAGACAGAGAATATATCATGAAGTATATGTCACAGAGATCATAGGTTCTGATACCAAGATCATAGCAATGTGTATTGATATCATAGGAACATGTTACACCATGGGA
>JAYMSI010000004.1:0-28127 GCA_036897315.1 Plantago indica
TCTGAGCGGTTGAAAGAGTCGGTCTTGAAAACCGAAGTATTCTAAATACCGGGGGTTCGAATCCCTCTCCATCCGCGAAGTCATAAGTTCTCTCTCTTGCCTTAATCTAGAATAATAAGAAAAGACTTCACTTAAAAATAGGAGTGGATCTATGAAATAGAACTCTTCTTTTAGTGGAGTAAAGTTGAAAAAGAAAAGTCAAAAGCTACTTTCTAAATATTTTCTAAATCTAAATAAAAGAAGCGTGCGGCGATAAAACAACCTAGGGAAAAAGGATGACGATTGAGTGCATAAACTAGAAAGACTCTTTCGAATGCCTTAATATTGTTCTTTGTGCGATAGAAAGCTTACCTAAATATACAATTAATTGCACTTTAGACTTCTACCGGATGAAACGCAGCCAGCCACCCTTCTTTCTCTTCTTTCTCTTTAGTCCAGGATGGAAGTTTTCTTCTTCTTTACACGTATTCTAGATCCGATCAAGAAAGAAAAAATCAAAATATACCTATTTTATTCACTACCCGTCTTCACGATCACACACAACGCAGATGGATCCGGGCCTTACTCCTCGAAAAGGTTCTATATCTAGAAGTAGGGAGAATGTAAATGGATTCTTTCCGTTTTTCCGAGCCGGTGTATTCACTAGCTTCCAATAATCTTCTTTGGGATCCATTACCACGTCCTTATTTTCTATAGCAACAATCGCTTCTTCTATCGGCAGTCATAGACATTTGACAGGTTAGAGCCCCATCGGATCACGTTGTCTTCCTTCTACTGCGGATCCTGTCTTGTAGGTAAACCGAGAGTAGGCATATGCCCTTATGGTGAACTCTATAAGATAAGCTTTTTTTTTTTCAGAACTAAAAAAAACCACTTTCTTTATCCAATTTGCGAAACTAGTTAGATGCTCCTAAACTAGGAGAAGAGGAAGTGCTACTTCCATTTACGACTTTGAATTGAAGTAGATCCGGAAATTAAGTAGTCCATCGGCTATACATACAAATAAGACCTCTATAATTAGAATTCTCTTTTGAAAAACTACCTAACAGGGCTGGGCTCACTAGATTAGCTCCTTACTATTTCTCGTCCCACAGCGAAAGATTTGCTGTATTAAAGAAAGCTCATTCTTTTTTGAATTTATGTCTGGATTCGCGTAGGAGGAAAAACAACCCAATTTATTCTAGTTGGCATGCCTTCGGGTTTATTACATTTCACCAACCCCTAAAGTAATAAGGAGGTAAAGAAGATGCCTGAACCGATAGCGGAAATGAATTCATTAGGCTTCTAATCAGTCATAGAATTCTTTTTTAAGGAACCGGTGCGTGTGGTGAGATTCTTACAAACAACAAGTAGCGAAAAAGCAGGCTCCACTTGATTGATACTCTTAGATCCAGATCCATTGTGTCTGACCCAGGTCTAATAAGCTTCTAACATTATGATTATAAATCCGGCCTTGTTGGTCGAGACCACAGCCTTGGATACCCCAAAAGTGCTGATAAACTTCCCGACTACCAAGCGGAGCTAGAATCCCACACCACAAAGTATACATCCTAATTGACTCGGAGAGAGAATCTAAAGAAGTTTCACTTCTCTTACTACCAGGTAAGTATGAGAATAATTTCGAAAAGCCAAGTCGGGCGAAAGCCTAGAATTCAGAGATGTTTTTAGCCAATCTAATTATGGGAGCAAAGGTAGTCCACGCAGCAATAGCATGCATATATAGTGCTGGATAGTAAAATGTAAGTAGAACTAGGTCTCCATCAAGCATTGGACTGTATGCAGAAGTCATTGAAAGAAAAAGGCTAAGTAGCAAGGAACCTAGGGTTTCTGGAAACGAATACGACTGAGTGAAACTAATTCTTTCTAAAGTTGTTGACTTATTTTAGCCATGAGCGAATCTGGATGGAAAGCGACTGATTTCCAGCAGAGCTCCGCTAGCCTTCGGCTAGTTAGGACTAGCTCCCCAAATGAATAGAAAAAACTGACACAGGCAGAGGGGTCTTTTTTCTATCCTTTACCTTCGTCTTCTGAAAGTCTGGGGAATCGGTATGGATTCAAAAAGTTCACGTATTAAACAAGGACTGAGACAGGACCCCAGTAAGTAAGGCTTCATTGGTGCCAAAGGGACTCAATATGCCCGTTTCCCATAAGGCCCTTTTTTCTATAATTCGGTATGTAATCCCGCTACTTCTTTTTAGTCATACTTTTATTCAACCGGAGTCGAAATAGCTTCTCTTTAGAGTCTGGATGCATAAGCCCGAATTGCTGTTGGTAGGGTTTTTACAATGTCAAAGAGTGCCCTGAGTCGAACTTCCATAGCAACTAAAGGAAGAGAATAAAGCAAATTCGTTAGTGGAAGAGTGGAAGAAATTCATCTAAGATTTAGTAATTTTATAAATAAAGCAGGAAGAAGTTCTAAAAATTTCTTATATATATAATGTACAGAGTTTTTCCCATGAAAGTGGTGGTTGTCTTGTTCAGAGCCTTCTTTATTTTGAATTTGGAAAGGTGAAAACACAAAGAGATAATCATGAATGAATCTAAGATGAATTGGTAAAAAAAGCATAGAGCCTACTTTTCAGCTCAGTCCCTTGTTTCCTCTTAAAAATGAAGACTTATACAGAAAAGATTGGAATTTGAAGCGATTACTTTTGTTTTAGGTTATTGAAAGAACGTGACTCTTTACTATTCAAAAAAGGATTCCATTTTCACTTAATTAGTGAATTAATTAGTTTTAATTCCATTCATGAATTAGGCTCACTGTGAAAAAAAAACTATAGAATTAGGAACTAGAGAGAGAAGTTTTGTTAGCAATCATCACACGATTATCTAATTGGTTTGGTCTACATTCCTATCCTTGTTAGAGGCAACCAATGAAATAAATTCGAATTTGATTTTGCTGGAATTGTAGTTCAATCGGTTAGAGCACCGCCCTGTCAAGGCGGAAGTTGCGGGTTCGAGTCCCGTCAATCCCGATAGATTCAGAAATCGTTTACGCTTCGTCAAAAAAAAAGTCTTTTTTTTCATAATTGCAACTAGTATCAATTCATTTGGGGGGAGAAAGGCGTGGAATTGGTTGGTCCCCTCTCTACTAAGATACATGCACTCTCTCTACGAGACCAGAAACTCCATAAGAAAAAAACCCGGCTAATGTTACAAGAATGGAAGCATGGGCGAGTTTCACTAAGAATATGAGAATGAAGAATGAGATACTCCACTATAGGTGTACGCACGAATCCTTAAATGGACCTTCCTTAACTCATCGGAATCGATCAATCTTATCTTTACGGTCGCAATAACAAGAGGAAAAGAGTTGAAAGAGGGGGATTCATTCATGTAGATTTAGGAGATAAAGGAGTTGTAGTTTAGTTGGTAAGGGGTCAAAGTTATGGAACTTTTTTTCCTTATCCACAACGAGAAGCTGATCTGAACCTTGAGAGGTTTATAGTAATATCGTTAGGAAAGATAGATCGCCCTTCCGAAACGCATTCATGACGATCCCAATCAGCTCCTTCTTTCTTCTTGGAAATTCGACCTTGTGTCGGGCTTCTGTCAAGGTCTTTTAACTCGTTCCAGGTCAACCAAACATCAGACGATATCAGAATTACCCTGAAAAAGCCTAGATGTAGGGGGATTACTTCTTCCATTACTCTTACTCTAGAGAACTATGAAGAGAAGACGTCAGGGCGATATTGCATTGCCTTTTCATGTCTTTTTGAAATTACATTATTTGATTTTCTCCTCAACAACGTCCTTGTCTTTCTTTCCCGACTTATCCTAGCTTTCTTTTCTCTTTTTTTTTTAGGTCAAAGCTTTTTATAGGATGTTGGAGTAATCAAGAAGTCGAAAAAGGTCTTTCTCCGCTTTGATTTGATGTCGTCTTGTGAATTTCAGCTAAAGTTCATGTTGGAGTATTGATGTAGCACTAAATGAGGTTATTATAGGAGACGGTAGATTCTAGTTGCTTGTAGAGAGTAGAAGATTTATTTAAGGTTTTAAGAATGGCGCAAAGGAATGAAGAAAATATCACTTAGGTTATAGTAATATAATAGCCCGCGGGTACAGGAAGCTGCCTTGGTTGGTGGAATCCACCAGTTTAAACTTGGAGTGTAGTCTTCGTGGTTTTTCACCTTGACTCACTCAGATCTACCAAACAGCCTTCTACAGATCTATCAAATAACCTTCCGCCCTCCCTTCCATAAGCTCTAGTTAAAGTTTGAGGCAGAACCCTCCCCAAAAAGATCAAAGATGTTAAATTATTATGGAAAGCAGCCTTTAGCCAACTTGTATTCTTGTCTTTTAAGTCGAAATTCTACTTTTAGGGAGCTTCCACTTTATTCGATTTTCCCACCACTATCCACAGAATTTCAGAAAACAGCATAGAAATGGTTTCCATTGACGGAAAGTATGTAGGTTTGAAGAATGGTTCCGGGCTTCTATTCCTTGTTTAGTCTTTATTAAAGGTAAGAAAAATGGAGCTCGATGAATTTATCACATCGGTCAAAGGTATTTCTTATGGATTTTTGGAAGTTATCGGTCCACTTCATGTTGCATGTTGGGTTCCGATTGCATTGCCTACACGGAACCCTCTCCTGACTCAACCATGCCAGTTATTTCTAATAAAGAGATCCAGAAAGAGATTCCTAAACGACTCTCCATTCATGCTCGATTGATGATGGATTCGTTGCTCTCTTACGCAATTACTAACTCAAGATTTTCCAGAACTCCAGGGAGAATCCACTAATAGAAGATCTCCAATTCACTGCGACTTCTTCTGTTCCACCAAGATGCTCGAATTCTCTAGAAAAGAAAAACTTCTTCTTTACTACGGAATTATGTGATCAAGAATTCTCGTATGTGAGAAAAGAGTCGAGATGCAAGAACGAAAAATGCTTTCGTTTCCCTTCAATTAAAGAAAAAAAGACTGCCTCCAGTCAATCGACCGTCGAATAGAGAAAAAAAAATGGGGTCATGATAGCATTTTGCAGTGGACGGGTCCGCTACCGAAACTGCCTCCTATCCATCCATCTTTATGGATGAGCCATTCAATACCTAACTTCCGAAAGTAGGAGTGCATATTCCCACCTATTCCTAGACACAGACCTTGATTAGGACCGGCTCTGTCTGGAATATCTTGCCCTAGGATCGTGAAAAAAATGAAGCAAAAAAAAGGACTTCTTTTGACTCCATTTGGGCTTTGGTTGTTTTCTCGCCTCCTAGAAAGTCCTCTCTCCTACCATCATACAACTTGAGATGAGACTGATTTCTATCTTTTGTTTTCTTTCTTTTTTTTTCGATTAAGTCCAAGATCTGATGCACAAGAAATCTACGGGACCTTTGACAATGAGTTGAAAGTTTGCACTGTCTGTCTTTTCTGATTCAATGGGGACTCTGTCTCGATCTCCTTCTGTCACTATTCTTGTGGTGTTCGTAGACCTCTAATTTGGCTGGGGGCTATCCCTTAGCGAGGGGAATAAGTGCTTATTCCTAATTCTTAGATCTGAGTGAATGTACGAAGCCAAAATCGACAAAGCCATTACTATAACTTCGGTCGTTCAATTGATCAAACCTTTATTTACGCTCGCTCGTACACTTTTGTCGTCTCATTTCTAGAGACTCTCTAGAAGGATTATCGGCCACAGCTTGATTTACGGCATAAGAGTCCAGTCTCAACACTCCCCCAAAATCCCCCTCCAAACATATTCTCTTCTCCTAAGCCACTTATGTTAGACTACTTGTAGATTGAGCATGAGTTTACTATGCCGGTTGAGTTCTGAAAGTAAAGAATCGGTCCTCCTTTAATACTCATTTTAATTAATGGAAACCCAGGCAAAAGGGCTTTTTTATCATATCCATATAGAATTTTACCACCGTAGCATCGACTAATCAATATTTCTCTCTTAGTGCACCCGTGAAAAATTTTTCTTACTCATTCCCCGGGGGATGCTTTGATCAAGAAAAAGTCTATTCTATATTTCTTTCTTAAAAAAAAAGCGGAAAATATTCTAGGTATGGTCATTTCAATACAATCGTGTTCGATGGAATGCTAAGCCTATGCCGAGTCCCATTGCTATCTTTCTTTCCCTTATTCATTCTATGATTGAATCAAGCCCCTATCTGTAATTAGGTCCATAAGATTACAGAAACCTTATTTAGATTAGCATTCCTGTCAAATAGGATTTGCCCAATTCTTCTTTTTTATTTCTAAAATAAATCATACATAGATGAGTGGCGCTCGACGTAAAGCTTAGTCGGTTGGACACTACTCCCTCTCTTTTAAATAAAAAGGAAGGAGTGCGCTAGATGACGATATGGCCTTATTGACTTATTTTCCCCTTGTCTGATTATGCATGCCTATTCTATATTAGATTCTTATGTAAGGCAGTTCTATGTACTGTTTATATATTATGATATTTAGATGAGTGGAATAAAGATAGCTATAGTATAGTATATCCATCTAATTCAAATGAATATATATATAAATAGTATATATAAGAATATTAAGAAAGAGACTAATAGGCATACAGAAAATAACTAGACTAATAGAAGAAAAACTAATATACTAACCCGGTTTATATACTATTTTTAATAAATACACTCACGTAAGAGGACATTCCTAGAATTTACTATATGCGATGTTAGGATTAGGTGGGTCTTAAAAATGGTTCTTCATTTCTTCTTTTTTCATCTTTCTCTTTGCCATAGTAGCTTAATCTTTATGTGGCCTTTTAGGATTTTCTTTGAGTTTCAACCTTCCCTCTAGATCGTCTCTCTCATTCCGCAGGTGTGTCAGACTGCATAGAAAAGGGCTCTCTCCCGAATAGTAGGAGTGGCATTTTCCTATGAATGCTCTAGATCTCTTGTCATTGGACGGTTTCCTATCTGTCCACCGATCCTCTACTTGAACTGGCCTGCCTTCCCACCAGGGATATAGAATAGCCCGGATTAGTCAAGGCTCCCTTCTTTTTCGAGTCAAAAGGAAGTTCTCAATCGAGCATCTTCTTTTTAGCTAGAGCTTACGAAAGCTGGATCAGACGGTGTTCGTAAGGCGATATTGACCACTACTGAAAAGAGTAGGAATTATTATTCGACAACTTCTCCCTTTTTTCTTATCTATCAGTGCTTTATTTTCCTTAGTGTCGTTATCGAGCAGATGAAGGCGATCTTATATAATATATGTAATTCTTAAACAAACTAAGGAAATGAAATAAACGAAATGCCATTTTCTATAGGTCGAATTCTTATTCATTCCACTTCCTCTCTGTCCACTAGCAAGCATGGCTTCCGCTCCTCATACACCAAGCAAGAAGAGACTAAAGGGAGAATGACGCAGTTTTGGGTCTAGCCTTGGTCTGGCGATCGAAACTTCCGTCCCCATTTTTATTACCTTCCATGTATGTGCAGAGCCTTTCCTATTTCCAATCAATAATGAATGATTCGTAAACTAGCCTCTTTCACTTCATTTGGAAAGGTTTTCATTTGTTGGGATTGGATAGTAGCCACACGAACTTCCTTTTGCGCCCTTCTCATTTCTTGAATCTAATTAAGGCGTTGCATTTCTTTGAAGTCCACTCACAAGGCCTGCTTCCGAGCATTCCTTTACTAGTAGAGGTCTTAGGGGGTTTAGCCTTTTTCCCATTGTGCCAGGCTTCCTCCCACAGACAGTACAGATAGGCGATGAGGAGAGAACTTTCATTAAACGACTGAAATGCAGTGGACTTAGTCTAAAGATTACTTGGGGAAAGATCTACATCCAGGGCTCGTCCTAAAAATGAAAAAGGCTAAGAAGAGGAAGAGAGGTTTGCTATTCAATAGCTCGACTAATTTAGAAAAGTTAAGAGAGCAGAGCTAGATGAGATACTAAGATAAGTGCAACACTAACAAAGCTCCATAGTAGTCTTCTAAGCTTGATTGCTACGAGCTGGGCCTCCCTTTTCCGTTGAAAAAGAAAGGTAGATAGGATTTCATCATTCAAACATAAAACTCTGAAGCGTCTGAAAAGTATGAACGCCCCAACCTAAAGGCTAACCTTCCCAATCATAGAAATCGGTAAGAGAATTAAAAAAAGACGTTGCTAAGGTTAAGAAAGAAAAGAAAATGCAAGGCATTTTCCTAGTCCACCCTAACCTATTGATGGCAAGATCAAGGCTTTTTCCATTCAGTGATTAATGGAGGCATTCTTAGGTCGTCTGCACCATTGATACCAAAAAGCTACTGCTTGGTCAAATTACGAGAAGCTATGCAGAATCTATAACTACCACTAAGGTTTACTTGTCTTTTTGCCTATGTTTTAAACATCCTAAACATCCTACTGGATTTACAAGATTGCGTGTTAAGTGTATAAAAAATAGAAAGAATGAAACTCCTAACTGAAAAACTTATCCCGTCAGGATTAGGCCACACAACTTTAGTGCGCCATATCTCCCCCTTTCCTATTATCGAGAAAGCAAAGTCTTTTGGTGGTAAAAGAAAAGGGAAATGATATCATAGGCAAAACATATGATTCCACTAGGAAAGTCTTCCTACCCCCTTAAAAAGTCTATCCAAGACCTACTTCTTACCAAAAAGTAAACACTCCGGCTTGTAAAGACTTTTCCAAAAAAGAAATAGAAGAGAATGCCGTCTCCACTGGAAATTGACAATTGAGTAAGAATTTTATTTTTTAGGAAAAAAGGGACATAGATTGCGAAGGAATTATCATTGAAGTATTACTATCGAGGAGATTCTGTAATTCCGTATATATATATAATAAAGAACTAGATTGGTTGTTCGATCTAAAAAGATAGAGAGAGAATCGACTCAGACATAAATAAACATTAGACTACCGGGCCTTACGTAAAGGACATCTTGTCTAAAAGAAAAACTGAAACAAGAGCAACCCGGCGTAGCGTTCCTCCTTTCCCCACAGTAAGTTTTCACTGGATTTGTACAATAAAAGACCCTTCCACTAACAGCTTGGTGACGCCTAGGAGTGCACGGTCAAACTGGATGCCGTGGAATAGTGCCTACAGAACTTTATAGACCGCAAGGCTTTATATGACAGTGGTAGTTTCTCCTTACGCTAGCTCATCTACCGATCTCGTATTTCACTTGTTTTTCTTTTACTAATTCAGTGAGTCAATTCTTTTGAATAATAGAGAATATATAGATAGGAGTCCAAGGATAGTCAAAGCCCTCGTCCCGTAGGAAAAGTCTGGCATCAAGGATCCGATCTAAGAAAGAGGCTTCCTAGCTGTTTCTTTCTAATTGCTTAGGAACTTGGGATTGGCATCGCTAGCTCCTTTCCCTCCTGGATAGCCATAGACGAAGGATTGGAAGAATGGGGCAAGGCTCTTCTTCTAGGTTCTTTCTTTCTTGTCTTTGGTTCCAGACTCGAACCCGTGAGTTTTGTTGTATTCTCCGACGTTCTTTGTCATTGATTAGACCAGTTCTCTTTTCTGAGCCTCGATCCCTGCACGAGCCATCTATTTCAAGTTCTATTTCTGGTCGATTCATGGAGTCTGGTCATTTACTAAATTAGAGAAAGTCTTTTTCTCTTTCCTTTTTCCCTTCTGGATTCTTTCTTCTCTTTTTATTTTGGTTCAGAACCAAGATCCATAGTTGGATATATGCATAGATAGCCCAAGAACTTTTGACTAACAATAGTCTGGAATGGCAAAGGTCTTTGGCTTTCTTTCGTTGGATTTCGGAATGCATCCTCTCCTCTTGCTTTCGAGATCTCGCTCTTCCATCTTCCGGATCGGTAGCTAGCCTAGCCTGCGCTTTGCTTGCTTCCTTCATTCTTTCTTTTGTTTTTTTTGTGTGACTTCTCCCTTTCTTCCTATCTCTTCTCTCTGAGATATCCCAGTGGAAGGCAGCTCGGTTTCCCGGTTCTCTTATTAGCGGTAGCCTTCTAAGTCTTCGAAGTGAGTACCGAAGGGACTTTGGTGTTCTTAAGATAAGAGGGGAAATCCCTTTCTTAGCATTTTTAGAGAAAATGCAGTGCGAAGTTGGTTTTCATCGTTCGAGTTCCAGCTTTGGCTCATCCTAACTCTCTATTTTCGCATTTCGGGATAGGTAGATCGTCGTCGATCGCTCTGGGTGCTGAAGAAAGTGTGAGGAAAGTCGTTTCTTTTTCTTGGATTCTTGATTGCAATCTTTCTATACGCCATTTCCGGAAGCCACTTCCCCAGCTTTCTTTTTCGCTGTTTTCTTAGCTAAGAATGCAAACTTCTTCTCTTCCTCTTTCTTCCCGGTTCTTTGTACAGGTTAGTCAGTCGGGGAGCAGACTTAGCATTCTGAACTCCAATCTTCTTTTTGTTAGCGAAGGTCTTCCCTTGATTCCATAAATAATAAAGATGAGTTCTTTGACTGAGAACTCCAAACCAACCTAGTAAAAGCACTTCCCTGTCTGGAGTAAGGATAGATAGGGTGCATGTTCATGGATTTGGGAATGGTAATGCTGGTCGATCCAATTACGCCAGGCAGCTCTCTTATCTGTGGTGAACGGGGTTAGTGCACCTTGTTTTCTTTCTTCTGTTTGTCTTCTTGTTTTATTATTACTTCTCTAATCTCTTTGGCAGCTCCACTCCCAGCCTGCTCTATTCTTTTCTTCTCTCATAGAAGTGGACCCTGAGCTCTGTAATATTCTTCCCATTCCATTCTTTTTTCACACTTTACATAATCAATCGACTGCTTTCCATCCCCGCCATTCGTTGCCAACGGTAGGTCCGATGTCTTTCCTTAATGGGAGGCATCGAGATGGTTGTGAGCTATTGGCGGGCTTTCCGCCTTATGAGGAGTGTGTGCCAGGGGGACTTACTTCCTTGCTTCGGTCTTTTCAGGCAGAATAGGGGAAGGATATCTTCCTTCTTATGGGTTTAGGTAAAAGCCCTAGCTGGCTAGACCAGCTGTCCACCAATGAGACTCCGACTGGGATGTCGCGTTGGGGCCTCCTCGTCCCTTCTTTTAGCCCAAGTGGTGATAGTTGGGAACTTGTGCCCTATGCTGGTGTATTAAACCAGTCTTCTGCACTCCTCACTCATTTCTTATGATGGAAAGTTCGTCTTTGTTTTCCCGCGCTTAAGTTTGGTTTCTTCTTTTTCGGGGGGCGGCTCTCCTATGATATTAATCTTCTCTCTTTTACTCTCTTCGACCGGCCCAGGGCCATTCTTCTTAGCTTTTTCGTAAGTGAAGTGGGACTCTAACCTTTGAGTTTAGGGTTTTAAAACCCTATGTTCAAAGGTTAGTGGTACATATTGCCCTAGTCAGAGGAAGCTTTCTTTGGTCAGTAAATCTGGCCGGTCGGTAATGGTGCATCGCATTCTTTTCATCCCCATTCCTAATCTTTCGTCTCTCTGGATCTGAAGTAGTCGGAACCTGGGGGTCTATTGTTTTTTGGCCGATGCTGGGCCCATCTATTAGGCTTAGGCTTGTCGATTGTAAAGAGATAGGCGGAAGTACACGAACGAAGCTCTACTTTATCTTGGCATTTGATTCTTATGGTTCCGATCCTCTAAGTCCAAATAAAAGCATCCCGTTGTCAGCCCGTTTTGATTGGACCAATATCGAATGAATTCATTGTTCTCTTCTAGGAGATCGGCTCCATAGGCATAGTCTAGAAGAGCCAAGTAGTCCCATTACTCTCCTGTTTACCCGCGGCAGTTACTCGAAAGAGAGAGAAGCCTTTTTTTGGAGAGACTTTCTTGAACGAAGCGAAGTCCACCTACTAGAATGAGAGAGAAAGAAAAGAGATCTGCTATACAAGAAAACAGATACGCTTTTTACAGATTTTTTATTTCTTTGATTTGATCAATGAAATTCGTATATAATGAGAGTTCTCGAAGCAGCCTTCCTTCTCCAGCATCTATTTTGCATCTCCTCTGAGACCTTTATTTCACTCTGGCCTCTTCCTTGTTTTATTGTCGATAGGACTTCATTGGATAAGAGAACTCGTGGTGAACTAGCTGTTTATGGAGTTGTTATCCACTCACAGCCCCTAGGAAATTGGACTAGAATAAAGTTCTAGAAAAGAAAAAAATAAGGTTTCAAATAACTCACTTGGAAGGAGAAGAAGCGATTCACTTGGATTGCCAGATGTGGGAGTAGACACTTTCAAATAAAAAATGTTCACTCTGACGAAGCTGCTAATAAACAAGACAAGCGAGAGAAGGACACGAAAATAGAGAAATGGAAAGTCAAGATAAGACTTTCCATAGAGCTGCATTCACACAGATATTCAAGATCTTAGACCAGAGATCCCCTGCAAAAAGAAAAGAAAGTGCAAGTCGAAATATGCTCCGCTACAAAGTACAAAGGTCGTGGCGAATTCAGACATTACAGAACTTACCCTCTGTCGATCCGCGAAAAGATGGCTCCATTCTATCTCTTTCGTTCTTCTATATTCTATCTTTTGCTTTGAGTTTAGACACAACCCTCTAGAGCCTTTTCTCGTTTTGAAATAAATGGGATCTATGAGACCTTTTAGGGGATTTTTTCATTGACGAAGAGTGCTACATTCTAACTCCGCAGCGGAAGACTGACCAGTCCTTTTCCTGTTAGTTGATTGTCCCGATGACCTGTAGCTCGACTATCCAATTCCTGGAGACAGGGATGGACAACAAGAATAGCTTGGTGAACGAGAGTAGCTGCCGCAAAGTGAACAATAAAGGCAGAATAAGAATACCTTCCTTGTTGGGTACTTACTTAATCTAGGAGATTCACTCTTCTAAGCCCACCTAAGGGTCTATACGGTCATTCCATTGAAGTACTTAATTCGACCATTTTCCCCTCTCTCATAAAAAAATTTCCTATTCGTCCATTCAAGTCCGTTGAGAAAGAGTTCTACAATGCCCTTGGCGTTCAGTACTAAAAAGATCTTCTTTCATAAATCACACTTCCGTCCTCACGATCCGGATGCACTAGCCACTTCGTCTGTTCTGCGCTAAAAAGCTTGTTTGCTCCATCGCTTGTCAAGCCTTCTTTAGCTAACATCTCTTCCATCTTCAATGTTGGTGGAAATCCAAGATCAAAGACATCCAAGTCGGGATCAGAAAACGATGAAAAGAAATATTATCCCTAAAGATGAAAAAGAACTAATTAAAAGCCACCCCAATTCACAATTCATCAAGGAGCTAAAACCCATTTTCCAAGTATACATTGTCTAGTCAATTCTACTCTACTACGTCTCACTTTGGTGTCGAATTCCGACATGGTGACTTTCGCTCGACGAACTGCTGCCTACGTGCCCAAGAAGAACACTGCCCTGCGTAGTGGATGATCCATTTCTTGGTCCCAAATCGTAGAAGGGCGGATGTCCATCCTGCCGGCATCAAGAAGGGCAGGGCAATCACATCAGCTCGGAGCTTTTGAGTGGACCTTTAGATAAAATGGAAAGGAATTTTTCTAGAAGAAAGACTTCGGAGAAGAGTTTTTTAGTTTTACGGAAAGGGAAGTTCATCACGGATGGCTAGCAAGCCAGCTTTCAGGGTTTCGGAGCGAGGGAGAGTTCTTTAGCCTAGCACTTGCTATGGGTCCGTGGCAGCTTACGGGGAAGTAAGTGTCATTCTTTTCTTTTCTATTAGCTCGGTCTTACGTGAAGCGAAAATGGAGAGTGGATCGAAGAGAGCTATCCAGCAAAAGAAGACTTTCCACTTCGCGCATCCATTGAAAAACGAAAGAAATTCCAGTATGTATATTCCGACTGGTCACTATTCGTAGACTCTTAGTTAGTGCAATCTGTCTATGAGATCTCTTCCTCGTGGTTCGGAAGTAGAAATAGCAGAAGCAATAGGCCCGTGTCCCTATTATTTACAACTTTTCTAATAATTTTCTATCTATGGTAGAACCATTTCACTCGTAAGGAGACGCTCGTTTTCCACCTAGCATAGGGATCATGAGGACTTCTTCATAGGTTTCTAAAGAGGAAAAAAGGGAAAGAAAGGCCCTTTTCCGTCCATACTAGTTCTTCGAAAAATAGGAAATCTTTATACGCAGCATTTCGTGGAGAGGAAGAATGAAGCGATACAAGATCGAACCATTGGGTCCCAGTCTCAAGCTGGCGTCTTAGGCAGAGGAGGTCGGTCCAGCGATTGTCTTTCTTTTTCCGGCATTTCGATCAAAGGCTTAAAGCAAGTTCTTATTAGTTTCTAAATGGAGTGATCCATGCATTAATCTCTTTGCAAGGGCTAACTGGAGACTCTTCTATTCCCAGTAGATCTAGAGAACCTTGGGATTGTCTTCGACTTCATAAAGAATAGACTGGACCTCTTACCTACCTCTGCTGCGTTCGTTAACTGCCTACTTTCTCTCAGTCGAGTCTTTCAGTAGCATGTTTCAGGCCTCGTGCCATTTACTAAGAGAAGGCAGAGATTATTCAGATATTTTTTTCTATGTCGCAGCTGGATTGGATCCATACAACTCGACTTTTTAAGGCTTAGTCAAGAGGGCTCTTTTCTTCCCTTACTCCTTGGAAAATGAAAGAACGCTGAGTTGAAGAAATACGGGATGGCTCTTCGACACTCTAAGATCTTAAAACGGCTCCGTCAAAGCAAAAGCTCTTCCTTTCGGGGAACAAAAATAACCTTAAGGTTTCATCGTTGTCAACTAGAAGTAAAGGCAAGGAGCAAAGAGATGCCAAGCTCTAGTAGGGAGTTGGGCAAGAGCCCGTGCTACGTGAGAGAGACAGGGAGAAAACTACTCTTGCTGTCAAAGGAAAAGATCAGGACAGACTAGAAATCCCCTTTCCTAATTTCGTATAGAAAGAAAATATTTGATTCCTTGAAATAAAAGACTAATAAGAGAGATTAGTTGGTTTTTTACAAATCAGCCTAACAATCGTTTTGGAAAAACCAGTATGACCAAGTTCTAATGGATCATCTAGCCACCCCTTGATATGCTTCCTTAAAATTTTGAGAAAATTCTAGGGATCTATCAACAAAAGAATTCACCTTATGTAAGCACAAGTCAAGAAGATGAGTCCTTTATTAAACTAGTTTACTAGAGCCTACTGGAATCTCCTTCTCGAGATATCCGAATCAAGTGACACCAGGGTGTTCGCAGCAAAAAAAGGGCCTAAATCAAAGAAATGAAAAGGTAGGAATTCATCATCAAACGACGGGTCCATGAAAAGAGATATGGTTTTAGTTCCTACGACCTGCTATTTATTAAAAAGGCACTATTGTAGAACTAAATGGCTCTGGCACTATAAGATATTGTAACGTTGACTAGGTTTAGAAAGAGAATGGAAAAAATATGTCCTGGGCGTCATGGTTTCTACCGCTGGAAGGATCATAGTCTTACCATTCTTGCCCCAATAAGACCATGCAGGCCCTTTCTTCACTTTCGTGTCTAAGTTGGTTCAAAAATTCACTGAATTTTCATTCTTAAATCATTAGTTGACGTTAAAGAAAGCTTATTCTTTTCCATAATTTGTTGCTTTGTTTGGACAATTTACTAGTCCTCTACGTAGGTTTTAGTACGGGCACTTTCGTTCTCTACTTTTCTCCTGAGTGAAAGGACTTTTGATCGCTTTGGAACAACTCCTTTCTCTTAGATATTCTTTCGACGACAGTATCTGCTATTCAATATTCAATGGTGAATTCTAGCCCATATTATAATAGACTTTATTTACAATAATATTGGTTATCATCCAGTCCTTCAATGTGGTTCAATTTCACTATCTCGAATCTTCTATTATCTAATAGGTCGCATTCATTCCTTTCTCCGTCTAATGGCCATTAGCCCTTTCTATCTTTAAACAAATTCTTTTGCAATCTTATTTAGGTTACGGTAAAAAAAAACGTAACTTTCGTACTGAAATAATAATTATTTTTCTAAATCATAGCCTTAGATTCTTCCACTACGTAGTAAGTTTTTGACCTGCTCGAACACAATAAAAAACCAAGGCCATTCTCTTATCCCATCGGATCTAAAAACTAGGGGCTTCGTAGCTAATGCCTTCTTATTTTCGTACCACTGTAGCAACAATGAAAGGAAATCTAAAAAAATATTGCTTTTATCGTATTTCACTCCTTTGTATAGCAAGGTTTTCTACTTTCTTTTCGCTTGGGTCTGTAAAAGCAAGAACAAGTCATAAGAGAAGATGCAAAGTCAATTAAAGAATTGGATATCGCTCTATTGTCATAGCTTCGAAATGCTAATGCTATTGAAAATGGAGTCCGGCACGTAGCTATCTGTTAGAGAGCACAAAAGAGAGAAATTAATCTATTGACTATATCCTGCAGTGTTCTTTCGCGTAGTTGACTAGCTTCCCTCTAGAGATCAGGTGGGGAAACGTCGTATGTAAACTTCCAGCTATGAAAAAACTTATTTGTCGTTTTCGTTTCTAACGATCAGAAGATATGGTAGAAGGCGAACTTTTTTCTTATCGATTTTTGAATCCCAAAATCTTTTATTTACTAGATTATGACTATCAAAAAGGTACTTGAAAGTATGTCCAAAGACAGGTAAAGAAAATTTAATAGATAGATAAATCGAAAATTGCAGATTGAAAAATTGGAGATGAGTAGCTTATGAAGTAATAAAGAAAGATGAAGCACCAGTCTCTCCTGTGTTATTGAAGCGACTGCGGCAGGGTATTCAATTGACAATGAAAAGAGAGTTGGTTATCTTTCGAGTTCTTGTTCTGCTACCATTTTATTTCTTTGCAGCTAATTAAAAGGAATTATAGGCAAGGCTCCTCTTTAGTCTTGTAGGGGAAGACTTTTATTTCTAATTTATGCCCTCCTGACGAAGGCTCTGTAAGACCTCCTCTTTGTCCTTACAAGTAAATAAAAGAAGAGCACTTCAGCAGTAAGATCTTTATTCCCTGCTTTAGGCAGCTTTCTTGTAACAAATAATAGAAGAAAGTCAAAAGATCGGTCTACCTACTGCACAGCCATTAAAGGCAGAGACTTTTTAGCTACAGGCAACCCAAGGCCGCAGCGAGTAGCATACTTATCTAACTTAGACCCAGACTAGACTCATTCTACATTCCCCCTTTTTATGGGACTAACTCAATTTGGTCCTTTCGGGAGAAATTTTTTAGTCTAGCCTTACGTAAGAGACATAGGCCGAAATTTTAGACTGTACTACTAATTTTTTTAATTGGAATAGATCAAAAGACCAAAATGTTTAACCTGCAAACAGTTTATTGAAAGTGCATACTCTGGCTCCAAATTCTTAAACAAGTCTTTCAGAATCTCTTACTTATAACTAGAGTGCTTTAACTCTACGCAAGCGGATATTCAAACTTGGTGGAGACTTCCTATTCCTATTAGACTTCATTCAAGGCCCTATCGGGAAAGATTGTCTTAAAGGTCGTTCTACTAAGAAAATATAGGATACCGAACAGGAGTCATTTTACATTCATAGAGAAGAGGGCAAAGGCCAATTGAGTCCTTTCCAGTCTATCGTTTTTGCAACATTCTATTGAATCGATGTTAGAGGGGAACCGGTCTATGATGGAATCGACTCCGGTGAACCAACAAATTGAGAAGAGAACGAACCTCATAACAATAACCTAAATAGACCTATCATAGGAATATCTTTCCAGGATACCCTATAGACTGCGCTTTATGAACAGTCAATTCATTTCAGTAGGGATTTGAAGTCAAGTCTGTTTTTACAAAATGGGTAATCTACGAGGAATTAAAGAAGAGGTAAATCCACTTTCCAAAAGATAGCTTTTTTGGCTTCTAAACCACGGTCTTCTGCTGGTTTTCTATCTTCTGCGTGCAGTACACTAGGAATACAAAAGAGTAGTCGATAATGATTCGTCAGCCTAGCTCGTTTTTAGTTCTGTCCTAACCTATTCTAGTTCTCAGCCTATGGACATCAGTTGGCTTTCACCTACCCAAATCATTCAAAATGGGGATATTTCCATCTCTCAAAGAAAACCTAGAACGCCACTTTTCAGTAAGAAGATATCCCCCCAAAAGGAGAACAGAACAGCTTGCCATTCATATAGATGGAAATGTGAAAACTAGATAATAATAGAATTTCTATGGTCGAAGACTTTTTTAAGGGCGGTGTGCCTACTTCTCCTCTATCTAACTATTGGTCAAAAGGGATACTATGATGCGTTATATGATATATATATATTGGATAGGCAATGGAGATTGTTGAGTTGGGATTGTTCCGTCGATCTACTCTTCAAAGAGTACAGCTTCCTGTAAATCTTCCACCTACTTGCCTTGTCTTCCCCCTTCTTCTCCTTTTTTGGGTTGTAATCAATAAACCAAAATAATAAAGAATGAAAAAGAGCTGTCTATTTGCTTTCCTTTTTCCAATATTAAATATTCTTTATAAAGAACGGTCGAAATTTCTAGGGCGTTTGGATAGTGAGTGATTTCTCTTTTACTTTACACGCGGTGTAGAAATCTTTTGAAAACTTCTTTGTGGAAGTCGAGATCTAGTTAAAGCTTCATAGTCTGCTTGTCTACTATAATTGCTTGTTTCTTTTTTATTGGTATTTGGTACATAGTTATGAGCTGCTGTCCCGACATCATTCAAATCTTCTCGGAACCTACCTCATATACGCAATTAGATGATTAAGGACCACTCGTGAAAAGCTATCAAAGAGGATTCTATCTTTCTTGTTTGTCTTTGTGGTGTACCGCTACGTATAAGCTTCTGTGTTTTCGAATCGTTAGGTCCCTTGCCATAGGCTGGAGGCCCTAGTTTGAATTTGAACCTATGACTTTCTCATGATTTTTCGACGCCTTAACGAGCAAGTCTAGCCTCTCGATCTTTTTTTTTCTAGAAAGGACCTACTTTGCTGCAGTGGAGCTTAGGTTCCTTTAGTAGTTGTTTCATAATTTTTTTCCAGCTATATATTATTTCATATATGAAATATTTTACAGGGTCTTTGTAGCAGAACTCTGCCTATCATAGGTTTGCTCTTGTTTCCATGGTCGAATCATCTTTCTTATATACTTTATACACAATCTTTTGCTTTTGAACGTCTATTTCGTTATATGCTCCAGCGATAGATAGAAAATTCGTTTCTCTATCTAGCTCGGCCCTTTTTATAACAACTCCGTTCATACGGTATCAGACATGTCTTAATAAAGTGTACAATTTCTAGCTATGGTTTGTTACTCAGATTGGAAATGAATTAGGAATTCGGATGCTTTATCCCTTATTTCGAGTCGATAGTCCTGCTTCGATCTTAGTTAGGGCCCGTAGATCCTTTGAAAGCCTTGTCGGCGTTCACTACTCTATATAGGAAATACCTTCTTCCATGGATTTCTCCTTCTTTCTCTTTTATTATCGTATCTTTGAGTTTTGACGGATCTCGGGAAAACATAATCAACTATTGGATTCACGACCTGGCCTTTTTCGGAAATGTTTTGTTTTCTTTGTCTAGTCGGATCTTGCAAAGAATATCGTATGTATAGATCTCGATCATGCCAGTAATCCATTTTTAGATTTTCTAGAAGAACTTTCTAGTTGAGTAATGGTACAGTTACTTAATCTTCAAATAAAAAAGGAGTTTCTCTCAGTCCATTATGGATTTTGACAATCAAGTTGTATGCCGGCACACGACTTTGTGTTAGCGGAACGACTTTGATCCCCCTTTTAGGTTCTGTTTCTAATTGTTTTTTATCTATAAACTCTTGTTTATCCTGTTAACCAAGCAGCTCTTTTCGCTCTTCGATGGAGAGCAGCCTTATCATTTTTATTGAACTAGACACCATTAACATACTCGACGTCAAAGAAGGGGATCATAGCGCGTGTGCTATTCGATCCTATTTCAATTGCGTTGATTGGTTCCTAAAATTCCTTTCCCTAAGCTGATACACAAGATTAGTCGAATTTCTCTTCCTTTTCTAAGATATATATAGGCAAAGTTCATAGACATTTTCTTATATATTTCAGAATTATGACTTTCTGAATCCTTGTGACTGGGAATAACAATCCCACGCCTCGAGTTATCTTGTATAAGTAACTTCCCCCTTCTCTGCTATTTGATCGTAGCAAAATAGAAAGCCTGTAAAGATTCTAGTCCTAGTTTCCGAGGTAAGCCTCTTTATATAATGAAAATATTCTTCTATTTTTTTTAAGTATTTTAGAGGCAAATACCCCCTAGGTCAATGAATGCTATTTTCCTGTCATGAGATAGATTCAAGGAAAAAAAAAAGGATTGGAATGAATGTAAAAAAGACCTGTCTGGCCGAACCAAATTAGAATCCTATTATTCGAGGGATGTGGGAGAATCTACGATCAGGGGTATCCCGTGACTGATGAAATCTTCATTTATCATGGATGGAAAAAAGGAAATGAGAAGGCTTTCCTTCATTACATTTTGTTAGCATTTCACAACGGCCTCTGCTATCATTGAATTAAACCATACCAAAAAGCCTACATAGTAGATGGCTTTCAGTTTCCTACAATCGTCAGAATAAGCCCTATCCAAATAAAGTGGTCTTGATGTAACATAGGTAATGAGATATTTTATTATGACTTTACGAGTTATCTCCGACCCCTACTTCGCCTTTTCTGAATACAATCAAAGTAATTAGTAACTCTGCTGCCTAGGTTAGGTGAGTTAATATATATCTCAAAGTCCATTTTGTATTGATCGTGAAAACGCCCGTCTCCCCTGAACTCGAACACATGTTATAAACGAAAGTTTTATTTGCCTGGACTCCTTATAGTATTATAGTATAGACTTCATAAAATTAGAAACTATTAATAGCAAATAATTCGTTTTTGGATCACTATGCGAGAACTTCCAATCAAAATAAAATCTCAATGGAAACTGAAAAGCAATGGGGAAGAACAAAAGGCAGAAGGCTGTTTGTTGGTTTCTTATTCTTTTGATTTGTATTTAGCATGCTTGCATTAATATGCAGTTAATATAAATAGAGGATAATACCAAGCTCTTCCTCATATATCGACCAAGGATCTGGGATAGTCAAACATTCTCTCCTGGATTGGTAGTTTGCCCTTCACAGTCTTTTCAAAATGGGATTTCTTCGCCAGGATCGAGTAAGAGTTTTTCTTTACTTCCCGCACCTATGCTTTTCTACCACTATTACTAGAAATTCCTAATATTTCTACATTCTACATGTAGAACATGCATATGTTAAGCCTATTGCTAGGTGGATTTTTTCGAAATGAAATCTCTTCATAACTGCCTATATTATGTTCTATCTATATCAACAATGCAGTTTCTCCGCTTTGACTTCTCGTCTTCCACTTGTCGTTCGATGATGCTGAATCGATAACGTTGGTTTCGTCGATGGTTTTCTATCTTTTCAAAGAATCGAATGGTAGGCAGTCGTCGGCCGGCTAGTACAGAGTTAACCTATGCTGAGCGGATTCCCCTAAATACCTTATCATTTCATGGAGGTCATGGCCCTTCTTCTCCGTACTTTTGACCTACTTATGATAGTATTTCTCCCGCGTCCATTGCTGCGTAAAATTCACCACTTTCACTCTCTTTTTTTCCACCGGATAACTTTTCTCCGAGCCTATATGGTAGGTGAGGGAGTCGTCTTTTAGAAGCTATCGCTTTTGTTTCTTCGTCTCCTCAGACTAACTACTGCTGAGCTTTTCACCAACCAGGTAATAGCAGGTTCAGGCCCCTCTTCCTTCGGAATCTTTCTTTTCCTAATAACAGCCTAGAAGCTGGAAATGGCAGCTGTTCGCCTGCTAGGGGTTAGGTTCTATTCTTTGATTAAATGGCAACTTCATACCTGTAGTAATGGCTAGGCCTAGCCCCAGGTTTTTCGTATGGTTGAGCTAGCCTATCCAATCTTCCCATTCCGAATAATGGATCTCTATTTTTCTTTCCATTCTTGCCCTATGCTTTTCTTATTTGTTTTTCTCTGGCTTTGTTTGGTTTTCTTAGTTCCAATTTCACTAAATATGTAGATTATTTGGTGGAAGGGCAATAACTCTAAGTACGCGACGATGATTACCGGCTATTTCCTTGCCATAGGAACCAAGGCTCCAACTAGAAAGAATGGGGAGTTTTCCAATAAGTGGATAGATTCCCGATCTCTTTGCTCCTTCTCTTTTTTAGCTGTCACTCTGTTGAGATAGGTCTTTGACAGGCCTTCTCTCTAGTTCAGAGGACTCGAACCTGCAACCTTCAAGTGATTGGACTTCTTTTTGTTTGGAGTGACTTCCCCCCCTTGCTTGGGAACTAAAGGATGCTCTCTGGGACTCTGCCTTTCCTATTCAAAACTTTTCTTCTTATTCACTTAAGACTAACTGCAGGTCACTCTCTCTTCTTTCTCATGAACTCAGTAACTTATAAGTTCGTGTAGATAGGATAGGTTCTCATATGAAATGATTTGTATGTAGTGTGAGATTCAAAGTCTAAAGCCAAAGGGATGTTACCGAGCTCCTTTTTTTTATTGGGTCATTGAAATGAATTTACTTGAGATCTTTTCTTCTTTGCTCTAACTCTTCCGAGTAACTCTTGGACATATGGGCATTATATTATAAAGAATGATAGACCCTTTGGAAAGTCACTAGACTTTTTCCTAAAGCGAGAATGGCTCTCAGACGACTTCAGGTGAAAAGCTCTTATTATCCCTTTCCCCATTGAACCAGTTTCAACAACTGAAACACCGGATCCTCGGTTAAAAAAGGGATCTCACCCCGGATTAGTCCCCATTACAAAGTACGACTAAGGGGCACATAATCTCCTTATCTTACTGCTCTTGTTATTGACGAACAGGTAAAATAGAAAGTGCAGAAGAAAAAGGTATATAAAAGTCAAGATATGCACTTCTGAAGGAATGAAACCCAGCCCTCTCCTTCTTTCATTTGTTGATCTGTATAGAATCTATGCTCCTGAAGATACTCTCTATAATAATTTTTTCAGTCTAGCCATAAATAAACAAAAAAAACTGACGACTGATCCAATTCACCAAGCTTTCTATTAACACGGAGAACTTCTTCTTTGGTTTACGCTCATCCCCGTCTAAGCGACCGTCCATTTTTCATTTCCAGAGCTTAAAAGCGGAATGGGAGTAACAAGGCAAGTGCATAATCTTTTAAAGTTTCGTTTGAAGACTTATTTCCCCGTCCCTTTCTTCTTTGAAATCCTCTTGTTTTCAGAACTATCCCTGTCAATGTTCCACCTCACTAAGAGTCTAAGCCTATTACCATTTTTTAGCCTAGATCTACAGAGCTACATAGAATATATCAAATTTGGTATGAATGGGACGGATTCGTATTGTTGATCTTGTCCGTTGGCATTTTCCGTTCATTTAACAAACTAGAAAAAAGAACTTTATATTTATAAGGGAAGAATCGAGCTTCTTGCGCTAGACTACTCGCCTTATCGAAAAGATTCATTCGACAGAAGTCCTCCTTTTATGCCATTGGCACATGGAGAGAGACATAAGCCGGAGAAGTCAAAGATTCGTCCTACTTTAATTTAAATATATTAATATAAATATACGCAATTACTTTTGAACTCACAATCTCGATGAACAAACTAAGAAACCTATTTTATTTCTTAGGAATAGTTTGGGGGATAAACTTCAAAGATAAGGTTTTACTAACCCTTACTTAGGATAAACCCCCTACACCTCTGTCTTCAAGTGCCTATGCATCAATCTTATAGTTGTCAGATTCTAGAAATCCCTGATTCCTCATCTCGGAAAGGGATTTAAAAATGTTATATGAGAAGTATCTCCGCATCGTCACAAAAAATGCCTAATGTTCTAACGTAGTAATCAATCCCCAAGTAGGAATTTATTTTTAACTAAAAATCTTTGAGTCCGGTGTAGTTTTGGTGAAAACTTTTTCTATTTCTTTTTTCGCCCTTGCCTTACCCACTCTTCCTATCTAGAACAACCAAAATAGCAAGCACCTTTATGAGGCGAATTAAGCCTCGTTCCCTTAATTTAATAAGCTGCGCTCCAAAGATATGGTCTTCGTTAGGGTTGAAATTCCAAAATGTTCAATCAATATAGGGGGGACTATTTATAGCAAGTCTAGCTTGCGGCATTCATTTGAAGAGAGAGTCCACTTTGAGTTCCTTTCCTTGAAGGACTAGGCCCTATCTTTAACAACTAAAAGATAGCCCCATGGATACAAAGATTGACCTATCCAAACCACTTATAGGTCTTAGGCGTTCATAGCACACCAGGCTCTACAAGTTCTACTTTTCTTATATTTGTAAGCCTACTCCTTAGGCTTGACCATATGATAGTCTTGGTTAGAGGAGCTTGCGCACTAGTACTATGCTCAATAGAAAGGACTAGTTGCCTATTGATTAAAAGAGAAGACTTAGACTCCTTCTTGCTATTTATTTTTCTCAGACCTATCAGGAGCCCGTTTCCTTTTGGTCCTAACTTCTCTATCTGGTACTTACTTGATAGCATCGGTGCGAAGTAAGAGCCTGTTTTCCCAGAGAAGGAGGCACCTACTATTCATATGATTGATAGAATTCACACCAAAGCGAGTCAATCCAACAGAAAAGGTTGGACAAGTGATTGCGAACTTCCTCTCATAGACTGACAAGAAAAATCTATTGCTAGAATGCTTAGTGTTTATTTGACGAAGTGAGAGCATCAGCAAGTAGATCACTCATTCTTCTTACTTTCCATAAGCTACCTAATAGGGAACAATTAGAGGAATGTATCCATTAAATGGATAGAACTAAGACTTCATCAAGGCTCGACTTCGAACCCTATGGTTTCAGAAGAAAGGTAAGTCCTTAATCACGTACTTTCTTTCCAATTGTAAATGGGATTGATGGATCGCAAATCTAAACTGTGATATCCTTTCTATTCTAAGATCAGCTTAGTATTTTGTTTAATAGTCACTCAAAGGATAGTACTTCTTTATCAAGGTTGATTCCGCCATTCAGTGATAAGATTCCCCTATAGCATGTGATGCGGTTCTATTTTCCGAGTCACAATCGCCATTACGTGACCAACAGCTTAATTAATGTAGTATTATAGCTTGCTTTCTTCTCTTTTTTTTCTATTCCGCTCATTAGCAGCTCAAGTAAACCCCTCCACATACATCGCTTTCTGACTTGTAAAGTACCCCTTGGAGTCATTTAGAATGTTCGCTTCGAACCGGTACCCTATCCTTATGCATGCTCGTGCTGCTTTCGCTATTAGCTAGTGGATCCAGTCAATCCTATTTTTAGTAGCTTATTTGTCTATGTGCCTACTTCGGAACCTATGAGATATGAGAAGGGGCTAGGCTTTCGTAATCAAAGGGGCGGAGATGTTCGTTATGATCTGTATGGCGCCTTTAGCTGGCATCATCGATCTCACTCTCTGGCTTAAGACTTTCAGACAGAAAAATTTTCGGAAGGCTAGCAAGCTTTTCTAAGTCTTGTTTAGGAAGGTCTTTTCTATTTTCTCTCTTATACTTATAGGGTTGGTTCTTACTTTTTTTTTAACATAAAGGTTCTAGCTGACTGAACAAGGGATCCTATCCGCCTCGTAGCCCGGACATCCTAAGTCATGCTCAACCTCATTCCTGAGCCTTTCTGTTTCGCTTCATTGAAAAAGTCGCCTAGCAGCTGGAAGATGAGATCACATTGAAAAAGGACTCCGAATAGTCTATTCCCCATTGATTGCTTCGCTTAGTCTGTAGAATCGTTTCACTATCGACCACCCCTAAACAAGTCTTGAACAATAAGCTATTATACCTCTTTGTTCTTCCCTTCCCGATTCACTTTACTAGCTGGCTCTCTAGGTATTTTCATTAAGATAAGGAGCATGGAAGCGGACTCGAAAAAGTAGGATCTTTCTTGGATCTTGAACTTGTTCGTTATCTACGTAAATAGATCGGCCCCGAGGATAGCGCTCAAATACATGTTGTATTTTTGAACTAGGTAGTAGGTTCCACTCGAAGCAATCCTGTGTTGTCGAAGTGGGTTCTATTGCGCCTTGTCCCTTTTCTGTCGAAAGGGTTGGCTCTTTTCTTGCTTCTCCTAGCTAGAATGCCTTTTCCTGGGTGCCTAACCTATTTCTGCGTGTGATTATGCATCTGTGTTTTAGTAGTCGTTTCAAGACCCGAAGCCCAAAACTCATATCTTTTTCGATATGTCGTACTTTCTTAATCGACAAGAGAGCTCATTGGGCAATACTATGCACTATTGACATTCCTGCCTCCGTCCTTATTAGCATTGTATTTATTAGCCACTTAATTCATCATTGGTTTTTCCAACCACAGGTGCTTGTTTTGTTCCCTTCGTTGTGAAAGTGAACTCACTTAGCCAACCTTTGACGGAAAGATTTCGAATCACACGAATCGATGGAAAAAGATACAAAAGAAGCTGTGCCGATCCTGTGAGAACTCATTTCTTTTCTATTTTTGGAGGAGTCAATCTGGTCAAGAAATGGCTATTTCAGTACGTTCATTCTTTCACAAATCAGTCCTATTTTCAAACCACTTTCAAAATCCAGAATCTTTCAATCAAAAAACCGGATATGGATAAATAAAAGGAAAATTTCTCACATTTCATTTGTTCGAAGAACTACATAGAAGATTCAACAATAACCAATCTTCTTACTAGTCGACCCTTTCTAGGAGTTGCGGTCTTCTCGTCAGTTGCTACCGAGATGGGAATGGGCCAATGAGGGCAACCAGCGTCTTCCCACAGTTCCGGGGGAAAGCCCGAACAGCCCCGAGGAGAAGCCGGCCGGATTACGAATAAAGAAGGAGAGGAAGCACCTTGACGACATGAAAGCAGCATCTACCAGAGGTCTTATAGACGAGCTGCAAGGGATCGATCTACGAGCTACTCAAAGCCAACTGTCCTTCTAAGAGAAAAGGATAAAGAAAGGAGAATCAAAGAAAAGTCCAATAGCACGAGCTTGTGACAAGATGGGCCTGCAAAGCTCTCGACCGATGCGACGTAAAGCTTTCTTTCCGTAGATCCTGTCTATGGCATGGAAAGGGATTCCCCATCCATGTCTCTCTTCTCTCCCTTCCTCTCTCGCTCTCTTTTTATCTTTGGTCTGCATGTAAGAAAAACCGGATTGTGCATGATAGGTAGATCGGTCTGTTTTGTCTGAAAGAACCTGAGCTTTGGAGTTTGACAGAGTGGCTTAGGTTCTTGTGTTGGGTAGGATAAGCTAGCTGTTTGCTACATTAGTTCCCTAGAGATAGTACAAAGTCATCGAGAGTCATCCGGCCTAGCCTAGGCCAGCTTTGAGTCTCATCTAAATCCTCTCTCTTTTGTCTCTTCTCTTGTTTCTGTTCTTTTCTTTCTCCTGCTTTAGCATCGAAATGAACGACAAGTCTCTGCCTTCCTTCTTTGTTGTCTCCTTTCGTTGTTATTTTGACTATTCTAGAAATTTTTCTAGATATAGATTCCACCACAAAGCTTTATTCCAAGAAAGTGTCTTTTCTACAGGGCAATGGTTGGTGAATCTTCTCTGTTCTCTCCTTTGTTGTCCCTCTCCTCTTCTGCTCTTTTCTATCTATCCCTTTTTCTTCTCTCTTTGATGATCTTCTGATTTAGTCTTTTTCTTTCTCTGCCCAAAAGCTTACTCCTAAACGTACAAAATAAATAAGGAACAAGAAAAATAAATCGATGCAGAAAGCCTCTAACTAATCGACTACTGCGAAAGAAAAAGCCCACTAGGACTCTACCTACTTCGAGCTCTATTGGATTTTGACCCCCTTCAAATTGTTACAGTGATGACAACAGTCTAAGTCCTTCTGTGGTACCTAGAATGAAACCTATGATCTTGTTGTACAAGGAGACTGGAGGTCTTTGTTTGTCGGAGAAACATCGGACATAACAAGGGCTTAGAGAAAAGACTAGCACTAATCTACTAATAGACACAGTATTGATCCAGAAACCTCTAGCTTCGTAATGGATATACTACACGCCCTCTTTTCTGAAAGTTGTCTTAACCCCTATGCCCTTTACTAGATGGTTCTTAGGTTATAGCATAGAAAAGACCTTACTACCTTTATTGTCAATAACTTACTTTTCTTTCGATCTTCACTAAGGAGAAGAAGGTCACCGAGTCTAATTTCCTCTATCCTGAAAGTCTGTTTTGATTCGAAACGGAGTGTCATTTGGTTCATCTAGATGAAAAAAGGTCCTTTCTATTTTCCCTGTCCAAAAGATCCCACTCCAATGAGACAATCTTTATCGCCTGTGAGGAAAGTGGTCTTTTCTCATTCGACGGATCAAAAAA
>JAYMSI010000005.1:0-25689 GCA_036897315.1 Plantago indica
CCCTTGTGGTGTAGGATTTTTAAACCGGTCCTGACTGAGCGACCTTCCTTTCGGAAAGGGAGGATTAGGGAAATCCTATTGATTGCAGCTTTCTCCAGACCTCCGGGAAAAGCATGAAAAAAAAATAAAGAACTTGCGGGTTCGATTAATCATCCGCAGCGCTAGAGAGGTCTGTAAGAACATTAGGAGAACACTTTGACCTAAGCAAGGCCCTGCTAAGAAAGCCATTGTCTGAGGTACCATTCTAACTGCCTTGACTGAGCCTATCCTAGTAGCTGTTAGTCTTGATCTCCAATTTGGCCCTCTACTATTAGACTATCGCCCTATGATCCCATCTTAGTGAGTGCAGAAAAGATAAGAACTTAAGGACCAAACTAAGAATATGCAAGGCTCTGCTCCTATGCTGTAATCTCCCTTTCTAAGGCTCGATAGCTAGAATCCTAATAACTAAACATTACCTATTAAAGTCCATTAATGAGCTCATAACTATTTGATCAAGCATCAACTAAGAATCTGAAAGTCATTCTTCTTTTGAGGAACTAGAGTCAGCGAGCTGACTGGGAGAACGAAGTCACTTTAGAATTGAACACCAGTATAGTTGCATCATAGACTGCTAAATAGGGAAGGCTACGATCAGTTGACTAGGAAAAAGACTCTATCTATTTTTCTATATTATAGATAGAATAATATAGAATGTTCATGTTTTACCCAGTTGGATTCAGAATAAAAAACGGAATAAACTGGCGCGGAACCATTCTACCTGGACTATCCACCCTCCTATTTAGCCAGGAGCTACGAAGCTCGAGTCTACCAGAACAGGTACCCAGCCAGAAGGGCAATCGTCATACTCTCCAACCAGGGAAGAAAGCGAGTGAGCCTAGGGCTTTCCAGATCCTTGCTTGAAAGAAGAAAGTCCGACTCGACATGCAAGAAGAGGAGGAGGACTAGAACTTATAGACATGCATGTTATTCTTGTCGTCATTCAATAGACAAGTATTGATCAGCTTTCGGTAGAAAGGGCTAGAATGTCTGTAAAGTTTCATAATAGCTACTAAAAAATAGTCCTTCAATTACTGAAAAAGGATGAAAGTAGATTTCCTATAGTTGTAGTTGTCCGAGCTTCCAGTTTCACAATCCAGAAAAGTCAAAGAAAAGAGGGAAAGGGGAATAGTATAATGAATGAATCAAAAATTCCATAGAAATGAGAAATGCTTCCAGACTCGATCGACAGAGGAAAAAGTAATATGTGGAATGCTAGACCAAGACAGGACTTTTTTGGAAGAGATAAAGATAAGGTGATAGAGTACATTACGTGTCAAGCCCCGTCCTCTTTATGTGTGGTGTTGGAGACCCTTTGATACCAATCTGGAAATGATACTCTCCATTCTGCCTCTGCTGTTGTTGTGATTTCTCCTGCACCTTTAGGGGTTCCAGTGACTTAATCATTCCATAAGCTACGACTAGCCCCTACCTGCTACCAATAAATAGCACGATCCCTATATACCGAGTGTTCTAAACAAACTAGTTATGTTCCTATGTAAGAGAAGTAGTTTCAATAAAGTAGAGCACGATACTTAGATCATCCAAGTCTAGTCATTAGGCTTGGGGAAACAACTCAAATCAAAAGAGAATTCGTTGATGCACAAAGAAGTCCTTTCCGAAGAGAAAATCAATCTCAAATTCAGAACACACAGGAAGGCAGGGCATGGGGTGCTTGAGAAGAAAGCCCATCGTGGAACTGGGAAGAGAAGAAAAGACTGGACCTCGAAATGTATAATAGAGTCGATCTTGGAAGTTTTGACAAAATCTTTGAGTGCTTCCTGGTAGGAAAAAGATCATTCGGACATGGATCCTTTATATCATTAGCTGTAGCTCGGCGGTAAAGGCGCATATTCGGATGCCAATGTGAGACTCGTTCTAAAGACAGTTCAAGTAAGATGTTCCGATCCATTCTTCTGTGACCAAAGCAGCGTCTGATCCTCTCGTATGACTAAAAAGTGATAGGATACTTTCGCATCTAGAAAAGACAAGGAATAATAGCTACTTCATCGAACTCCATTTATGTATCTATCAATATTCTATATATAGAATAATATAGACGCGAAATGAAAGAAGAGCTTCGATCCGACCTACAAAGGGGCATAAGAAATGGAGAGCCATTGCCCTGTCCACTCGGGGAAGCACAGCAACATCCAGACCTCTTACACCTTCCAGTTGTGACTCAGATCTTACTATTCTTTCCAATACGACCAAGATCTAAGTTAATAAGAGCCCACCCTATAATACAATACATCCTTTCTGTACTGTAGTTCAATAAGAAAAACACAATAGGATCGAGAGAGGTAGCTTGCAGGCTAGCCCATAGACACATGTATTATAGGAAATGCATATCGATATCATATCTAAGCTTGGATCTCATAAAGAATACAAAAAGTGAAAGCAGCTTCCCGCGCTAGAGTACTCATTCTATTCGCATCTGACTCACCGACTAACATAGAAGGTTGGTGCTTTCATCTCTTTCATTGGCAAGTTTGGAGTGCTCTATCCCTTCGTTATGCTTCGGCCCTGCCTTGATCTTTCTTCGTGCTCTACTCCAGATTGTTTTTTCTATTCTATCGAAACCTGTGGCGCTTAATAATTTAGGACCAAAAGGGAGCTGCATGAATGAACTCCTACTCATTTAGCTAACTGTCTGTGATCTAGAGAGATTCAGTAGCCTGCCTTTAAAGATCTTATAGATATTTTGTTTTAGTAGAACTGTTTGCGGGCGGAAGATTCACTGAACTATGAACAGAATGGAAGGAAAAGATCTTTTCTTTTTCCCCTTTTTTTTGCTTAGTGATAATTATTTCGATTTAGTGAACGTCCTTGCTTCTATATCTCAATGGATTCTTCGCAGTTCCTAATAGGAAGCTTATGAGAGATCAGCATGTGATAGACGGTTATTTTCGTTTTTTGTTTGGGCTAGACCCGTGGCTTTCTGGTCTAAAGAATTTCAATTCTTTAGAGTGCTGTGCGTTAGTTAGACTATGAGACAGTGATATTCATTCAGGGATGATCTTCATTTTCACTCCCTCTCTTCTCCGCTTCTTGGCATCTGCAATAGTTGAACTAAGTATAGTTAAGTAGGTCTTCCTTCTGACTTATTAGTCAAGCAAAAGCATTCGGCCCCATTTTGATTTCCTTCTTCGTGGTCTATCACTATCTATTCCTGAGTCATCCATCTTATTGGTTTGCATGAAAACAGCACGATCTTCCTAGATCCTTTTCTTTGAGTTGTCCTTGCTTATCTATTCTGAATTCTGCGGAATGCCTTAGCGGAAGCACAGCACGGGATCGACGCACACCTACTATCTATCTGGGCCCCTTGTTTCGACTCGCCATCACCCTATAGATGGCTTACTCGCTATTTCTTTGCCTCTTCTCCTTCTTGAGCCTAGGTTCTATTATAGGTAGGGGAGCCGTTCGAACTTCTCGTTATGTTATGCTCGAGAACCTATATCTTGCTTTGTCTCCTATGGGCTATGTATGTCTTTCTCAGAATCTCTCTAAGCGACGTCTCTCCTCGCGGGTGCATTTCAAAACCTGCATATTGGTCCAGGGCCCTTCTTTAACAACTGGTTTCGTTAGTCGACACGGTTCAATGCGAGCTTTCTACAGAATATAGACCTTTAGACTTAAAGATACCAGGGGAATAGGTCTACCGGAAGCCTCAACCCCTTGCATGGGTCCTGTGCCTAACACAAGCCCCTAAATAAGAATACGGGGGAACAATTGATCTATTTATTATACTATTCTTAGTCTTACGGGCTTTGGATAATATAAGAGTATACAATTGTCTCGTGACAATACCACCAACACCGTCCAGTAGATAATGCATTTTTGCACATTCTTCGCTTCGTCTATCCTTCATTTTCAGAATTTGAAATAGGAGTGGAGAGGTCCTATTTAGTTGAAATCAGATAAGTTGTCACGCACCTAGGGAATAAGTCCGCGGAAGGATCCACACAGAAAGATCGGACGAAAACCTGTCGAAGAAGCATGCATGTCAAACGAATGACTTATTAATGAGCATATTCACGTATATAAATATCTATGAAATAGCAATATTGGATACACTTGAAAGTACTATTTCAATGACAACGAACTCCAATCATAGAAATTCTTTTTCTATGATCAATTTCCTTTTCCCTTGCACGGGGATAGAATGGATAGATTACCCCAAAATTCTAGAAAGAGGGACTCATCTTGGCATTAAGTCAGTACAATTCGAAGTAAAAAAAAAAAATGACCGTCGAACCTTTCCTTTATCCCTATTCTAAAGAAAAGAAGAACGAGGATTGGCTAAACTGCAATGAACTCGAGCCAGGAGATGGCTCATAGATTGTGGAAAGGATATGTTAAGAAAGAGAATAAGCAATAAGAAGAAGTTGCGAAAGAATTTATGCCTAAGGAGGAGTCAAAGCCCAACTTCAGGGCATGCTGCCAGATTGTTTGGTCAGACTTCCGCTTTTATCGAAGCAATTAGGATATAAGTATTCTAATTTGAAAAAATAGGAAGTTGTACCAGAGATTCTCCCCCGTCTCTTGGACCATTTTCTATCTCTTTAGGCAGCCATAAAGAAAGAATACCAACAAGGGGCCCCTTACTTTCGCGTAGAATTGTCAACATGAGAATGTTGAAGTCACGCTAAAACAAGCCTTGGTATGTCGCTTTCATTCCTTCCCGCCTATTCGGCTTTCAAATCAAGGATCTTGTGGAGTTGAAGTGAAAAGCTTAAAGAGAAAGGCAAGAAAAGCGAGAGCTTTTTTAGCATTTTAAATCCCCCGAGGAGCACTATAAATTCAGGAGATATTGGTTTAAAAGAAGATCGGTAATATTCCATACCCCTCACTGACTCTTTGAGAATAGGAGCCAACCCATCTCATTAGATGGTGGGGCAGAGTTTGATATTGAAAAACCATTTAGCATTTCCATCTATTAACGGAAAATCATAGTTGGTAGTTATGGTCGTATATCAGATCTAAACTTTTTCATTTAGGACTTGAAAAGAACAAAATCTAGTTTTTTCCCAACGTATGTTTTATTTCCACTCTGTAGCTCTAGGCTAGGTAAATGGAGCACTTCCTCCTCTTATCGGATTGGGAAAAAGAAGTCTTTCACTGGGGTTTAGTCTTTGGCTTTCCTATGGCTTGCTATGCCATCAAAGAAAAGAAATTGATAACTGGCTTACTTGTGGACTTAGCAATGGCTATTAGGAGCATTTCTATCTTGATGAGGAATACCAAGTACTAAGACTGGTCCCAAAGGTTAACTTCAAGTCTAGATAAAGCAGAAGTTTAAGGCTTAGGACAAGAAAAATATCTTTTATACTAACTTTTACCTAGAAAGAACTCGTGGATGGGGCTTTCTTTACCGCGGATAGCAACCGAATTAAATGCCTTCTGATACAGGATGGATGCTATATCATTTGTAATATAATAAGTTGCGGTTGAGATTTCGCGGAACTTGTTCCTAATTATTCCAATATTCTGGAATTCTTTATTGATCGAAATTGTCCTTTCCACTTCCTGTATTCTTCTTTTTTCAACCCGGGAATACTTGCTTTTTACGGGAAGGTCCAATTAACTGAGCAACTCAAAGGGGAAAGAAAGAGAACTCCTTCCTTATCACCCTCCTTGTGTGTACCGAATTTTACACCTACCTTAGTTTAGTCCTTAAGTCGATTTTGAAACAAAGTTAGGGAAGATAGCCTCATCCTGTCATTCTGACTGATGTGACTACTAAGTTGTTTATAAGTTACGAAGTAGTTTGACAGAGAGCCATACACGACTTAGAAGTTCCTCTTTGAATAGATCCTTTTTTCCGAAAAACAATGCGAGCAGACTCTAAGGTAACCAATTTCAGTCAAAAGAAGACTAACTATCTTGGACAGTTCTTTTGTTTTTGTAGCCTTCGATGTCTTAAAAGTGCCATATTCCCAACAAGTCTTACTCATTCAAAACCTTCTTACCTTGTTCCGTATTATTGGCGGGGGGGCTGCGGTTGAAACAAAGAATAGCCTTTCTTTCTACAGAGTTCTACTAAGCTAAGGAAGTGCTGAATTACCAACAAAGACTGAAGCAAGAGTTACAAATATATGGGGTATTGAAGGAAGATCCGTGAATGAGTCTAATCTTTCTTTGTTTGATAGGTAGACATGGAGCCCTTGTGGTGTAGGATTTTTAAACCGGTCCTGACTGAGCGACTTAAGCGGTGTAAATAATCAAGCAGAGTGCGACCCATATGATCTATAAGAAGTCATTTATTTGACTCTCTATATTTATAACAATATGAGTCAAGTTTTATGGGTCAAAAATGGATGCTATATTTAGTCGTAGCACATCCAATGCAAAGAAAGTAGAAATATCATAGTAGATATATACTTGTAAAATAGGCTCGGTTCGCTAGCGAAAACTGGAATGCAAAAAGCCTTCCTTTACCGACCTAACTACCATTTCGTTGAAACTACTAGTATTGTATGTAAAAGCAAGCACATCTATGCCCAGGGCCAGTATGGAAAAGAGATAAAGGACCGAGATTCACCAACTAGTTGGGATAAGCCAAGACCTGATCTAGCATTTATTCGTGCGGATTCTAGGGCCCAAAATAATAGAGCTGTCACCATATGAGGGAGAAAGCAGGCTCACGAATTCATCACTAATACGCTAGAACCGGTCAGTGATATGCGGTACGAGTTTCAAAGAGATGTGATCCGAGCTAATATGAATGCTTTTGTCAATGACCTGGGAGAAAATGGAAAAGATAGGTCCTAAAGATACTTCAATAACAAAGCTGGATTCGACGCTTCCTCTTCGTAGCAGGAAAGGTGGTTGAGTGAGCCTTCGCACCCCGATCTAGTTCAGTTCAGCGTTCAGGAAAGATCTAAAGGGGGCTAAAGTTTGACGCCGAACTCATTAAGGTGAGTTAACTAAAGCAAGAAGATCAGGCTTTGAGGAAAGAAGTGATTGCTTTACAAAATAAAATTAGTTAGAGGGAATTGTCACAAATAGGAAAATAATAAGTAAAACTCCGTGCTGTGCCAGTGTAGGAAATGGCTAATCTTGGATTCCGAAATCACATAAAGAAGAAATCAAAGAGAAAAGGAAGCGAAAATAACAAACAGAGAAAAGAGTCGAATCAAAGGACTGAAAAGAGAGCCATTCTGCCATTGTGTTCCTTGGTCTTTGTCGATCTTGATTTGGTGTTCCGCGAATCGACCCCTGTATGGGCCGCTCTTTTGATTTTCGCTTTCTTTTCTAGCAATGCTATCTCTGACTTCCGACAATTTCGAGGAGATCTAGCTGGAGAACAGGGAGCAGAAAGGACTGAAGCTAGTGCCGATAGATTAACCAGGACGGACTTTCTTTCAGGATCATAGTCGACCATCATCAAAGAAGAGGCCTCTCTATCACGATGCCCTGTTCGGAAGTAAAGAAGTCTGTTAGTAAACCAGTGGAATTTCTCCTTAGGAGGAATAACCTTTTTTCTTGGGAAATTCCTAGTAAATCTTGCTATGACTTTAGGCAGCATCTTTTGAAGAAGACTGGCTTCCAAGCTTCCAGTCCCATCCTTTTCTCTCTAATTGTGTGTCCTATTTCGAACACTTGGAAACGGAAACTACATTTCCTTCTTTCATTTCTATTCCCAAATTCTCCTTTTCCTCTCTTTTATGCTTTTTTTTTATGCAACAATAGATTAGATTATTATGAAGATTTCCTTTCAACCGGAAGTCTATGACTTTTGCATAGATTCTGAAAGCTGTGCTATAAGGAAAACTTTCTTTCTGCTCCCCTTTAGTTTAGGGGAGAGGTGTGGGTAGGACATGTAGTCAAAGTCCATTTCTCTCTATTTCTATATTGTATGTATTGTCTAAATGCCTTTTTTGCGGGGTCGCTTTTCTTCCTTATTTATGGAGTGTGCCTAAGGCCTTTCATTCTCATAAACGAGAACTAAAGAATATCGGTAAGGAGAGGTTAGGCTCTGGTGGGCTATCCTATGCAGGCATTCTCCTAACTAGGAAACTCTGTTGGTGCAGGATGCAAGTTGAATGTTTTACTAGTTTTGCTATGTCTTGGTTCGAGTATCCGCGAAAGCTCCTTCCGATCTATTCAATTTATCTACCTTATCTCAAACATCTGGACTTGATAAATATGGATCTTGAAATGCCCTTTAGACCCCCCATCTCCAGCTATCTCACTAGGGAAACCCTCCTTCCACAAAGACCCTAAGCTCCATCTAATCTAGCATCCAGACCAGAAATCATTTCATACAATTGTCTTGTCTTCCCTCCCGAAATAGAATGTTTAGAAACAGCAGGCTTGTAAGTAAAACTCTCCAATGGGCTAAAACTAATGCATTACCGATTCTTGTCTTGATCCAGAATAAGGCGAGTTCCAGAAAACAGAATGAGAAGGAGATCCCAAGAAATCCATAGGAAGGTGGAGAGGAACAACAAAAGAGATAAATCCCAAGTCCAAGGAATTGGAAAGAAGAAAGAATAGACTCCATAAAGAGCTCTTGAATGAATACAATACGAAAAAGAGATCATTAAGAAAGTCACACGGGGCGCCAATTCTATTTGAGAAGCACGTATGAGGCAGTTCCACAGAAAAAATACAGGCTTTCTCTGCCTTTCGTCGGTCTTTTTGAAAGTGCTTTTTATTTTAACACAGAGCCCGAAGGTGCTCTAGTAAAGTTCGAGGAAGAAAACCAGAAGAAAATGGAATTTCCATTCTTTTACACTTTACACAATTTCATCATCTGCAAGAAAGTATGCGGGAGAAAAGAAAGACTCAAAGCATAGGGACATTCCTAAAAAAATAACTTCCAATCTTACCAAACATCTACCAAAGCAGACGGAAGCGATTAGCGGAGAACTGCGGGGACTAAAGCCTTCGTGGACAACCAATTAGAGACGCAGCTTGGGACACTTTGCCCTACTCCTATAGTGAATCCAAGCCCCAGTAACCCAGTCCCATGGAATTCTAAAGAAAGAAAAACAACGAGATTAGTACATCCAAGAACAAAGAAAAGAGAAGGCAAGACAGAGGAGAAGCCGAAGTCAAAAAGGAGAGGGAGAACTGTCATCACCTTCTAGTATCTATTCGAATCGAACCAATGCCCGAAACCAATTACTTCGATGACGTAACAGAATCGATTAGATCCAGAAGGAAAAATAGAACGCATTTCGAAGTCCGCAGATTTTGGAAACAAAAACCAACGTAGATATTCTATCAGATTGACAAAGTGCAGTCTTTGATCAGAAAAACAATTACGGAAAATCAAAGAACTCATCAGAGGGAAAGGGGGTCAATAAACCCTAGTCGATTAAGGTTACAGAGATAGGCCCAACCAGGCTGGCTATAAATCTACATGAGTGCCAAGACATCTTTTTAAGTCATTAGGGTTAGAGAAGAGTTCATCTAAGCTGTTGATTGGTAGTGGGGAATTGTTTGTTAGGCGGTAGTATATAGCCTTTTAAAATCTTGGTCCTTTGCTTATTAGCATAGCTTCGTCATTAGCTCAAGACAAATGACAAATAAAAGTAGCCAAGAATACGCATCATCAGAATAATCTGATGAATAACTCCATCCCCATTAAAGAAGAGAGTAGGACTTTTTTAGGCTTGGATTCTTAGAAATGTCTGGTGTCCGTAATCTTGCTAGATCATTGTCCGTCACTACCGTTTATGGATCGATTTCTTGCGTCAACTGGCGGAGGGTCAATCATCCTATATCAACTATTGTATTAATATTTATCGCGAAAGTATCTAACCCTCGGAAATAAAGAATTAGGAGGTTAAAATACCGGGTTTGGAAGAGCCTAAAGACATAAAGAGGAAGTTAGCGCCCCTGTCCCCAATAGGACTATGGCTTCGCTTGGCTATTCCCATGGGCCTTCCCAGTCTTTGTACGAGTTCGGGTTAGGGTATGACTTATATTCCCTATTATCTGTCATAAATACTATTACAGCACGAGTAGTCTTTCTTGGTAATTCTCCATGCTCAAGACATACAAGATGTTTTGAAAGCAGCTCCCCGTCTCGCTGGACTTGCCTTGGTTCTGATCCCTTTGGCTGGATTGGTTCCCTTAAACCTGGATGATAGGATAGACGTGTACGATAAGACTTTCACTTTGAGAATGCCCGTCATTTTCCTAATGAGATTTCCGGTGCACTCCTATCTTTGGTGCAATGAGTCCCTCTCCCGTAAAGCGAATAAGTACTCCAAGTCAGACTGCGCTAACTGCCCGAAGAAAGACGCATAAGCAGACTATCAATAACTATGTTAACGAGGGAAGACGGCAGGCCGGTAGGGCTAGCTCCTTTCTTTTAACGGGGGTGGCAGCGAAAACGAGTCAATTATTATGGATCAATATGCATAAGATGGAGCGAAGGAATGCCTTCTCACTAACTAATATTACTTAATAAGATACTTCAGACCGGACTCCAGAACTTCTAACTCAAGACCAGTTGAGCCTTGGCGAAGTCTTTGATGAAGTTGTCCATTTCCTTTCCTTTCATGAGGCAGAGAAAAGAGAGTTCGGTGGAAAGGGCAATCCCAAGGGAAGCCGAGTCGAGTGGTTAGGAAAAAGAAGAAGTTCTATCAAATCCTTGGGCTAGAAAAGAAAGAGAAGGAATCACTTTGACCAGTGTCGTTTTTGACAAAAAGAAAAGCATCATCCCAAGAAAGCAGTCAGTCGAACGCTTTTCTCCGTAGTCGAGTGTCAGTTAAGTCCATGAAGAATCGCGCAGATCGGGATTAGACAGAGAGCTGCAACATCCATCAACCTATATCCCATAAGGTCCAGCTTCTATTGCTATTTCATATAATATGATTATTATAGAAATGAGTGGAATTGATCACAAATTATAGGCCCCACTTTTGGAAGATCTTATCATCCACTTTCTATATCTATAAGTCAACGCCATCTTAAGTGTCAGGGATTCGCTCAATGCTTCCATGTATACCCAATCCAGGATGCCTACTGAAACTCAATCCTTAGCAGTCTTGTCCCAGTTCGCCGTCGCTCCTGTCTCTAAAGAGCCTAAAGTTCCTCTCACATTCTCTCGAGATCGGCAGATCGCTCATTAACAGTTCTTGCAGACCTATCTCAGGAATCCCTCTTTGACTCTTGGACTATTGTGGATGAAAATAAGCTATTGCACCAGTGCCTAATTTCTGCTTTTGGATGGATAGCCCTTCCGGGAGCCTTTTTCGGATGTTTCGGAGCATTCTATTTGCTGTGGCTTAGCGGAGATGATAAAATAGTACGAGACTATAGTGGTTCAGAGGAAGCTTTAGCTCCCTTTTCTGTCTTCTTTCTCTCATTCGAAGCTATCTCTGAGCCGGTCAACCTTCCATCTGGTAACTGCCTTTTGGGTCCTTCTCTTTCTTCTCTTCCAGCACTTTTTGCTTTCGTCTGTTTCTTGCAACTTGGAATAGATGACAACCAATCTGCCTAATGAATCCAGTGATTTTTCCTTCAACCCAAGGCATTCGAAGGTGAAGAACTCGACTGACAAGGATAGGTGAAAGGACGACAACAAAAAAGGCGTCTTTTTCCACACATTGTCTTGCCACGGGGGCTTTTGGCGGACAATAAAGTGAGAAGAAAAAGAAAGGTTTCCTTCCTCCCCCAGTAAGCGTTGGGTTGCTTACTTTGGACCTTACAGAAAGCAAAAAGTTCCTTTTGAAAGGAGCTTTACTAGCGCCTTCACACCGAGTGCAAGGGAAATGGGCAGTTCTGGACTGAGCCGTATATTAGACAAATACAAGATTGGGAACTCCTAGCGCACGAAAAAAAGGGAGGTCTAGAGACTTCCTTCTTCCATTCTACTTTCAGAATCGACCCATGCCGGAAGGATGCTTTTCTTTTGGACTTAGGATGCTTGGACGAAAAGAATAGCTCCCTCTGCCTTGCGCCTAAACCATTCATTGAGCGCCTTTACTAATATATTGATCTATATCTATAATAGGTAATAGGTAGGGACGGAAAAGATGTCATTTGCATTTTCCAAGGTCACTATATTCACAAAAGAAGAAGAAGCCGACAATTCCACAACAAAGGGAAAGGGGGAGTAGAAGAAAGAACTCGACGCTTGGTCGGGGGAGAGGTTCCGATTAGACAGACCGAGAAAGGGATTGAAGAAGTGCCCTAAGAACAAAGAATCCACGAAAAAGAGAAAGAAAACAGAATTATAGCCCAGTTATTTAGAAGATAATAGAAAAGAAAAAAGAAATGAGTCAGTCAATTCCAACTACAGGTTTTTCTTTGTGTCGTTGTGGTCCATTCTCTCTAGGAAAGAACTCTCCGAAGAAAGGAAGGAGAGCAGATAAAAGAAGTAGGCCCCGAATGCCTAAGGGGCGTCAGATTCCACCAAAATATAAAATTGTTTTAATGCAAAAGAAAGAGATGGGGCTAAGGATAAGCCCAGAGCGCAGATGGGAAAGAAAGCGCGAGAAAAAGATAAAAATGTTGAATTTGCATTGCAATCTAAGTTGTCCCGTCAATCAAGTCCAGATTTTCTTCCAGGCCAAAGGGAGAGGAATAGATAGACCCAAGACAATAGATCAACCTTCATCGAACCATAACTTCATGCGAGGCTTTCCCGTATGGGAGATAGATATAGACAGTCAACTGACAAGCTTATCCTAGAATAGGAGCTTCCCTTTTTATTAAGGGAATCCACCTAGGCCCTACCGAATCTATATTTCGGCGATAGCGCTAGTGAATAAAAAGTCGAAGGTCTAGATACGATCCCAGGTCTATAATCCAAGATTCGAAGTTGCATCTATAAAAAGCTCTTAACTCCCTCTTTTCTAGGCGCGGACGTTTCTAAGGTAGGAGCTCTTACTTTTAGGCTCAATGTGTGCTTAATATAATGAAGTCGTATTACTAGGCTCGTTCGGAAAGTCTGGTCGGCTAACGACATCAAAGGTGCGCCCATACAGAGCTAGTAGGCAAAGGCCTTTAGGGAGTTCTAATTTCTAGAAAGAGACCTTTCTTAGTGTAGCGCATGGGACCAATAGTGGACCTTCGTGATCGCTAACGTAAGAGTTTCGTTCTAGTTCTTGTAGCTATTAGCTTTCAAAGGCAGAGTATCGAGCTCCGGTGGGCTTATGACCTTTAAAGTGGAGACTTTCCCCTATCCAACCCCTCAGGCGGGTGAAGTATTTTATGGTGATGGAGGTTTCGAGCCATTGTCTCGAGATGAAACAGCAAGATCATTTATTTAGCGCCACTGTCGGATAGAAAACAAGCAATTTCAGGACACTGACAATGAACTGGGAAAGTGAGTAAACGATTCCCAAAAACATAATGGAGTAGGAGAGCAGACTCTTTTTGGACTTTCCCTATAAGAAAGGCCGAGTCAGTGTCTCTATCCCAATTAATGCTTTGTCCATGTTCGAGGAATGCGAGAGTGCCCGAAGAGGCAGGATTGTACATAACTCTATCCAGCATGGATAACTACCCCGAATGAAAGAGGATTGGTTAAGAAAGGCTTAATCGACCTGTTCCCCTTGATGGCATTCCATTTTCTTCTCTTTCCTTAGTTGGACTTCGTCTTCATTACGGAACTTTGTGATACTTTTCACTAAGTCGTGGGCGGATTTGAGCCAGAAAACCCTTTTTCTATTTATGCGCTTTGTGGTGGATTTCTAGTCCTGCTTCATCTACAATGGGATTAAGATTGCACATTTGTTTTTATTTCCTCGAAATCCATTTACTTCTCTGACCCCATGGAACTCATCTAGTAAAGTCCACAGTTTCGGCCATTTGTCTAAGATTATTGATTCTGACACTTCTACTTTTTACATCTAGAATGCTTTGGCACAAAGAAAGCCTAGGGCGAAAGAATCCATCCGATTCTACTGGGTGGTGGAAATTCTTCTACTGAGTCTATTTATCTAGGGCATTTCGGGTCCAAGGTCTCTTTAAATGGGAACCTTGTGATCCATTGGCGCAGCTCAGATGAATGTAAGATAAATTCCATTAGCATTAGGAAGACGACGGAGCGAACTAACTGAAAGGTTTTTTCCCTAGCACAGTCTAGCTCCATACTCGCAACAAATTCAATAGAGTTGAATCATATATGATTGTTGGCCACTCATCGTGCTTCCGGGTTCTAGTAAGTTAATCACTGTGTTGACACACACAAAGCAGCCCTCCCTGCTTATATTTTCCAGTTTGATTTGTCTACTTCCCGGCTAAGCGAGAGCTAGGTATAACCTTAAAATGGGGATTGATCCTACCTTCACTTCCGAAGTTGGTAGATAGATAGATTTCAAAACGAACTCCCGGCTAACGGGATAGAGGCGATTCTTCCAAGGATACCCTATACCTTTTATCCCTAAAAGATCGGTTTTCAGTCAATTCTTTATCCGCTCTTGGAGATCTTTTCACATACCTCTTCAAAGTCTATTTCATAGTCCTATAACCACCGTTAGTCGATCAGTCTATCTCAGGAAATCTAACATCCCTAGACGAGAAGTTTTCACTTCGATTCTTTGTCATCCGTAGAGGTAGAGTAAGCCTACCCAGTCTTTGTCCTGTAAGTCTATTTAGTCGACTACCCCTAGCTATACTAATCACCTATTGGTAAACGAGGAAACCTTTTCACCCCAGAGAGAAAAAAGAGAAGACAAAAGAAAGATTGTTCTTTGCCAAGTAAGTAAGATCTTGTTCTCTTACGTGCGTGATTTCGAACAGCACAAAAAGGAGGGTGGAAAGAGGAATCCTGACGCCGAGGATATTGATGAGCTCGTTCAAAGTACCCTGACTAGCTATAGACAAAATGCACAATTTAAGGAAGAGCTTCGTTTCAACCAATCAAAAGTGAAAGGAGAGCGGCTGTGAAAACCTAGCCTAGTTGTTATGGATTAGATAGAAAAAGTCCTGTCTCAACCGATGAAGTGGTAGATAAGATGAGTGTGAGTCAATGGATGGCAAGGGTTGTTGGGGTTTCGCACTAGTCGGCAAGGACCAAATCTTCAACAAGGTATCCCCGGCCTCCAATAGTTGGTTAGTCTATGCCAGGGAACTCGGTTATGGAATCTACCCGATCTCTGGCTACCTCTTTCCTAATCAGGAATTTCTCTATGAGGAATTCACAGGACGCTTCATCTTCATAGAGAATGGAGAGGTTGTCAGTCCGACTAGCCAAATGATCCTGGATGCTACCTTCGCGAAGTTCGAGTTTACTCCAAACTATGACAAGCCGATCTGGCACGAGCCCTACAATAATGGAATAGGGGGTTGTTTAGGAAACCTATTCTTGCTCAGATACAAGGAATCGACTAAAGAACTCGATTGGAAAGCCCCTCCTCTCTTTTCCGCGCATCTAGCTGCTGCTATTTCTGCCTGTGCTCGTATCTTCACTTATCCATTCTTATCTAGACTTGATTGTATCTATGTGGATACCGATTAGATCGTCCTAACGCCGCCATTGCCCGAGAACTATCTCTCTCGAGATGAACTGCTGAAATTCCGACTTATTGAAAGCCTGCCACAAGGAAGACTTAGCCTAACCGTCCCTAAGAGACAATTAACAATAGATCGCATGGGATCCTATAAGACCATGCCTCTGGAAAGATTCGAATTCGAATCCAACTATGAACTCTCTCTCTATCAGAAAGATCGGGACAGGCAGCTAAAGGGGAGGCAGAAGGAAACATATGTGAATAACGAAAGAATTCGAGTTAGGAACTATCTAGCCTATTCCATTGCCCATATGCCAGCGGCTATAAGGAAGCTAACATCTTACCCGCTAGTCACTATGACTTCCGTCTTCTGGTCTACTCCAGGCCGGGGACAGGTAGAGGAAGCAGAAGTGATAGAGGAAAGGATAGAAGGAAAAGAAAGAGACATCCGGGAATTGGACTCTTGTCCAGGAGACGAAAATAGAGCTTATTCGAAGAACTATAACCCAGAGCAAGAAAGGATAGAACCTGTCGAACTAGTACCAGTATCCGAGGACTCAGAAGAAGAAGAGGAGAAAAAGGGTTATCTACAGATTTTTTATATAATCACAGAGGGGCTCGAAAGCATCCTATACCAAGATTGGGAACTTAGGAAAGCCTATATTGAAAGGGAGGAATGTTTGGTCGAAGAAGAAGGAGAAAATAGAGAAAAAGTACGAGAGGAGCTCGTAGCTCAGTATTTGATAGAAATAGATCCACTCAAATATAGGGGCTATCAATAAATCTTACGTGATTTAAACCATTATGGACTGCCAAGAATTAGGGCAGAACCCGAAGAGGACCTTATCATAGGTGTCCACCAATTTCCATGTTTCGAACAACTTTTCAAAATAACGAAAAGAGATTGGGAGCCAAAACCCAAACCAATTCGTCTTTCGGATGTCGGGAAAGGCAAAAGCCCGTGTCCCTATCATATTTCAGTAGAAATGACAAACAAGGTTCTTGAAGCTGATAGAATCAAAAAGGAAGAAGAAAGAAGACTTCTAGAAGAGATACCGCCTACCTTTGAGAAAGTACAGGGAGTAGAGGAGATAGAAGAGCTAGAAGAGCTAGAAGAGATCGAGGAGATCGAGGGCAGGGAAAGTTCTCCTTTTACAACCTCAGTTCCTTCTTTCCCTTTAAAGGATGTGGCTCACGATTCCCTTTTGAATCCAAGTACGCAGAAAGTGGAAGAACCACTAGGGAAGAATCCACTTGGGTCAACCAGAGAATCTTGGATTCGCAAGAAAGCAGATAGTTTGGCAGAAGAACCGGCTAAGATAGAAGTACGCCAGACATCCAAAAAAGAAGCCAAGCCACCAGCTCGGTGGGCATTGGGCCACAGAAAACCTAAATGTAGAAACAGAAGAACAAAGAATCCACGAAAAAGAGAAAAGAGAAAAACTACGGATGGAGAACGAGATAGCAAGGGAAAGGACAAAAAAACGCCTACCAGGAAAATACTTGGTCTATGAAGACCAAGAAAAAGAAGAGAGCCTTCTAAGCACGGATGCTAAGACTAGTACCCTTGCTGAATTGGAAGCGAAAAAAGAAAGAAGAGTTCAGGACTTTTCCTAGAAGATAGATTGCGCAGGTAGCATAAAAGAGAAAGGTATCATAATACAAGAGAAGTTAGCCTATTTGGAGAAATATAGACTAGAGCGGGAAAGGCTCGAACTACAGAAAGAAGAAGAAGAGGGAAGGGATAACCACAGTCCCCAGCAGAGACAGACTAATCAAGCAGAGAACTTTGAGCAGAAAAAGGAAGGACCTACTTCAGAAAATAGGATGCGACCGGAAGACAAAGAAAAGGAGCAAAAAGAAGATGATTTGGCTAAGGAAAACCCTAGAGAAAGTCAAGAATCAATAAAAGAAGAGCTCGAAACAGAATATACCGCAGAAAGAAATGCTCTGAAGAGCCAAGGATTTCTAAAAATAGTGGAACGTTTAAAATCTCTATGAGTAGGAAAAGTTTCCACAGATCCAAAAGAAAGCCTAAAAAGGTGAGCTTTGATGCAGAAATCATTCCAGTGGGCAAAAGCCGTGGAGGACAAAGTGTACGTGGGTTCAAATATTTCTGTAGCCTATATAGCTAGACTCTTTTTAGACTCGTTTTACATTCTAATAGAGAGGAAAGTCGAGAAACTACAAGCGTTCTAAGACTCGTAACTTCCCCATCCACAAAGGGGGGGAGTATTATGTCCGCCCATACCTTTCTCGAAACTGGCATTGGACAAAAGAAGAAAAAAAGTGAATGAGCAAGATGACAAGTAAAGTAAAAAAACATGAGAACATGATGCCGGTGCCGGGTTCAAATGCACTACCTATGCCTATACAGAAAAAAATTCAACTTCTCTAAGACTAAGAAAAAGTCTGGACCGGAAAACACAAAAAAGAAGGAGCTAGGAGGGAGTTCTAATTTGAATGAAGAGGACCTTTCTCGAGTGAATTCGAGTAAAGTAGTAGGAATAATAGACGAGCCTGCGTTGGATAGGGAGTTTTGACTCCAGAGAGTTGAAAGGGCTTTTCTCTCTGTTCAAGTAGAAAAAATAAGGATAGGAGTTTTATCCATTAACAGCTTTTCTCCCTGCAGAAAGAATCATGAAAAAGACAATTGTCTTGGTCCTATAATGTCTTTATGATTGGTAGTTTCCATTTACGTCAGAGGGTGTGGCTGCTACTAGGTCCTTAGACGGATCGAAGAAGAATGGGTCACTTAGGAATTTTTTTTTTTTCTATCGCAAGAGCACGTCTTTCTCATTGGATCTTTTCCCGGAGAATAAGCGACTCGTCAGCTGTCTACCCTTACTAGAATGCTCCGTGGTTCCACACGGTCTAGGTTTTTCGTTTTTCCCCTAGTTACGATTTCGCGATGTTGCTCGTCTTTCTTCTTTATCCCCTGACTCACTTGATCTTTGGTCACTTCCAGATCTACAACTTCCCAATCGATCCATGAGATTGGAACTTCTTTCTTTTCTTTGAGCTCCTAGAATTTGCCTATATTCCTTAGGAATCCGTCGAAAGTCCTTCCTTTTTGGTCATGTATGTTGCAGCTACGACTAAGATGCATGAAAATATCCTTTTCGGATTGACATCAACTAGTGCTAGGGAAGGTTGCTGCCGGCCTATTATATAGTTACTACTATGACTATGGTCCACATGGGTTCCTAGATCACTTCTTTCCAGTATTTTTTTCTTTCTTTGCTCACCATTTGTATGCAAGGAGGAGTTCCCCGCTTTAGCTCCTTCGCGCTAGTCTGTCGTAAGGGCTTCTGAAGAGACCCAAGATACCGATTGGTCGCGACATTCGCTTCTCTAGGACTTACAGGGAAAGTAGGCTCGAACCCATCTCATTCCATTCCTTATTATATAATATAATTTTCCAATTCGTGCAAGAAAAGGAATCGCTTTCTTGATCTTCTTTCTTCTTTATAGATCCCGAAAGACCCGGTCTATATTCCACGTCGTATGGCGGCTATGACTAACGATTCCAACTTCGAATTTGGATAGGAGAGGATAGATCAGGTACGGTTTGCGGAAGACCAAATGGCTCGTGACCAACACCACCGCCCTTTTCCAAACCATTTGCAGAAAAAGGAGAATCCTACTAGTCTTTGAGCTCCTTATTTTCTAGCGATTTGACCCTGCTGTCTCGGATTTCTTCCCTTAATGATATTTCTAGTGCAAGATGAAAGATGAAATTGTGTATATAGAGAAAGCCTATTTTATTCTTTTCAGTCGGAACCATAGAATGAAATGAAGGGCGTCCCTTCCTCCCTCTTGGGGTTAAGGGAAGGACTTTCTGCCTAGCCAGCCTGCCCTAACGTACGACCCTGTTCCTTCTCCAACTTCTTCAATCTCATTGTGCATATAGCCTTCCTTCCTTTCTTTTCATTCGTTCGCTCAATAGCAAGATGAAATCCCGAGAGGAGACGAAGATGCTATGCTCTACTTAATTTAATTAATGGAGAGGATCTATGAATAAGACTTTCTCTCATGCTTACTTTACTCTTCCTTCGCATCATTGACTTGGCTTTCTGCTCTGGCATAGGAGCTCTTTCTTCATTTACGTAAATACGAGAATCGATGAAGCATAGGCTTGGAAGGCTTTCAGTCCAAGGACTCTAGGTTTGTTTAGAGTATCCACCCAAAGGAGAGGAAGAACAACAAGACCATGCACTCTCGCTTTGTTGAATAATCTCGTATGTCTAATAGAGGTGGTCGTTGAGTTCAATGCTAATGGTTATCCCCAAGGTTCCACAAATGAAGTTCTGATCGAAATCGAGATATAAGAGAACCTATCCTTTTAGTCGAGCATCTTTATCTGCTTTGATTGGTCTATGGAGTTGGGGAAAAGCGGAGCAAGTAATTGCGTATATAAGATAAGGTAGGTGTTACGTTCAGAAGAGTGCCATCAATCTCAGACAGAGCCTCTCTCATAGGCTAGCTTTGCCCCTGTCAAAGAAAATCTAGGTAGAAGAAGAAAGTCGCAAAGAATTCACAAGTCTAATAGGAGAAGAATGACTGACACGTTGACTTCGATACTAGAAAAAAGAAGCTCCGGGTTGTATTGTACCCCAATCGAAGGCGATAGGCAAGGGCAAGCAAGATCAAGAAAGCAGCTGGGCCCATGTGTAAAACCTTCTTAGCGGGTGATCATGGAGCACTCGACGAAAAAGTAGCCTTTTTTTTGACACCAAGGGATAAGAACGGATATCGATTACTTGGTGAAGGGAATCTATGAAAGAAGATTCTCGAAGAGGAAAAAAAACCACTAGAGCGCGTAGCCTACGAGTTCCAGAAGGTAAGGAAGGGCAAGATCCAGCTTTAAAAAGGAATGGACGTAGGCAAAATAGTGATGCAACTAGATATGAGATCGATGTCTTGTCTTAAAAGACAGATAGAGAGATTTGTAGACTTCTTTATTGTGAAGAAAGATTTTATGCAAGCAGCAAGCCTTCCAGGACTTTGCGCGCTAGCTTGTAGTAGGGCTTAGAACCTTTCTAACACTTTTCTCAGAAGGGAATTGGCTCTTCTCTGTCGCCTTAGCATATATAGATAAAGAGAGAGCGGAGAATGAAGAAAAAGAAAGAAGCCACCTACTTTGATGAGGTGGGGCTTTGGCTAGGTAACATAATGGAAATGTATTGGACTGCAAATCCTGGAATGACGGTTCGATCCCGTCCTTAGCCTCAAATAAGTACTTAGCAGGACAGACAATCCAATGGCATAAGTTGGTTGGGGCTTTCCTTTGTTTGAAATCCACAGACAAGAGAAAAGACTGACCAAAGAAATGCAAGATGAGAAGGACTTAGGCTTCGAGAAAATTCATTCGGAATGGTCGATCGAAGGTCCTATGCCAGTGAAAGTCAAATCTATCCATGCAACCATCCATCTTTGTCAGCTCGTAACAAGAGGATACGAAGGGGTGGGGGCGGACACCCTCTAAGTTACCACCCTACCCAGGACTGGGGGCAGGCGAAGCGACCGAGAACCCGAACTTATTGACTGACCCTTCATACTATACTCGATTTATTAGGGTCGGAGAAAGCTGAAAGCAATCAGAAGTGCAAGTCACGTACGCGAGGAAAAGGGACCGCAGCCCAATATGACTCGTGTCATAGGAGGAACATGAGCGAACAGAAAGGACCAGCCATTCAGGGGCCAACAACCTCCCGAATCACTGTAGCAAATCTTCCCTTTACTCAATGAATAGTGCTTATCCTAACAAAATATGAAATGGGGGAAAAAGAGAGAAAGAGGTCTTTATGGAAGAGGCTTTGCACCTGAAATAAGACTAATAAGAATCGGTCCGGGCTTTCGAAAAGAGAAAGATGCAAAGAAAAGGCCGTAGAGACTTTTACCGAATGAATAGGGAAAAATTAATAGACATTTAGTTTCATTCAGATTCAGGCACGAAGCCGGGATGAACGCTTTTTTTTTCATTCGCTATGTGCTGACGGGATGCATACTCGTGTGATTGATGAATGGACGGGGAAATTTCGTGAATGATGAGACCGGCTTAACCTAACTAACCTAAAGTAAATAAAGTTTCCTCTCAAGATGGCGAATCTTGATTGACTGACGCTAGGAGCCGATTCGGAGAAAGAAAAAACATGGCATAAGATAAGCAGCGGAAAAATGGTCGATAACGAATGACTTGACTCGATGGATAGTCGGGAGGACCCTCCAACTCAAAAACGAAAGAAATATTGAGTCAACACGAGAGGTGCACCACCACACCAAGCAAGAGCGAGACCTTTTGTATTGTATAGGTTCGGGAAAAAGCCCTTGTTATAGGGTTCCAAAAGCGCTTCTTTTCTTCAAACCCAGTCCGAACGGGGAGGGGTTTTCTATCCTAAGCTCTTCCGGTGTATGTGAAAAAGAGCTTCGTCATTCTTTTTGTTCGATCATAAATTGGTCCAAAGAAGAAAAGTTTCCATATCCTCAATAGCTCAGTGGTAGAGCGGTCGGCTGTTAACCGATTGGTCGTAGGTTCGAATCCTACTTGGGGAGATTCGATTCATTCTGAATGAACGAATTCAGAATCAAATAGAAAAAAAAAGAGGCTCACTCGCTAACTACCCCATGATCCAGCTTCTACCAACGATGGCACCGATAACATCTATGAAGATCCTCTATTACCCCCATACTAATAGAAATAAGCCGGGTCTAGTCTACCGAAGGCTTCTATCTTTGCATCAGATTCCAATATAGGTGGGTTGAAAGTCACTCCATTTTACCATTTTGGGGTTCAAACAAGAGTTTCCACACGGCGGGCCTCTATTTTGTTACAAAGGAGGTGCGGGTAAATGACTGACCCTGCTGTCAAATAGAGACCACTTTTTCAAGAGAGAATATACCGGAGAATAACTGACTATAAGAAATCTTGGGACGGAAGAGTACAAAAAATGGGATGAGCTAGCAGGGGGAGGGGCTTCCAGTATACGTTTACGATGGGAAGGGCAGAACAAAGCATTCCAGAAGGACCGAGGCGAGGGCAGAGTCATTGCAAGCGGATCTAGGAAAGCAAGCTTTTTTTATGTCCAACAAATAAACAGCGCTCAAGTCCGTGCATTTTATTTCTTCTTTGTTGTTAAGGCATCTTCACGAGCATCTTTATTTACTAAATTATGATAGCGAAAACGAGTTCCATTCTAACTGTACCAGGTTGGTGAGCCCTTCTCAGGTTTTGGAGTGATTAAACCATAGACCTGAAGGACCTAGAGCATAACTTAGGTCTTTCGCGTATCGTGCTTGTAAAAAGCCTAGCAGGTTGGGCAATAACTCTGTTTACTTTCCCTAGGATAGAGATGCCACGACTCATACTTTAGACAAGCTCCAAGGCCGAGACAGACGGGAAAGAACAAAAAAAGAAAAGGAAGCCCATCCATTCTCTCCATATTCTCAATCCAAGGAATGCCAGCCCTAGCAGACGACTGATTTCCTTTCTTTTCGCATGTACCAACTTGGCCGTGAAAGTCCCTTTCAAGGAATTCTCCTTTTTGAAAAAAGAGCGACTACGAGTCCTCTCCCACGAAGAGGCTCTGCGATCGGATTGGTTCCCTTGTCTAGCGAAGGAGAAAAGCATCTTGACACATCGACCGGAGGTCTCATAGACCAGCTTTAAGGCCAAAGTGTCCTGATCAACCAAAGAGAATAGAAGCGAATGGGAATCTTAGGGGTCTTACATCGGCCGAACACATTAAGAAGAAAAGGACCAATGCTATCTGAAATGGCTAAATAGCTGACTAGTCGTGACACTTTCAAAGCAGAAATAATGTCACTTCCGGACTAACCCTTCGGTCTATAAACGACCATTCTTTCACTGGAAAACCCCTAAGAACAAGATGCTGGTAGCTACGGATCGATCCAAAAATCGAAAGATTTTAAGTGGGCTGGAGGAATTGTGGAGACCAGCGCAATGAAAGAAAGCCATCTTTGAAGAAAAGAAGAAAGAGAAAGCCGGACTCTGCGATTCTCTTTCCTTTCATCCCACGGAGGTTCTTGACAAGAAAGATAGGCGAAAGAAGTCTTCGGAACTACATTGCTCCAGCAAGGAAGATAGAAAATTCCAGTGATCAGAGATAGATAAGGGGAAGCCGCGGATGCTTACGTGTCGGTAAGAGAGAAAGAAAGGAAGGAAATAGGAAGGCGAGATACCAACTTAGTAAAGCCAAGAGAAATGGTCTTCTTCCTATTCTATATCGTCTATATCGAGCGAAGCCCCTAAACGATAGAGAGTCTCACTCTGAAGCTTCACTAGGATGCGGCGAAGATGAACTAATTGAAACTATTATATATAAAATGAAGGAGAAATATGTTCTACTCTTTGCAATTTCAAGGAAAGATAAATGCAACAAAAACTTTTATAGCCTCATAATTTAGCCAGTTATTAGCCATTGTTCAGTAAATACTCATGTCCAAGACCTACCTCCTTTCTATTTATTCTTTAAATGAAATTGGAACTTCCTTCTTCGACGCCTTCCCTTTTGAATCGTATAGAAGATGGGGTGGTAGCACGGAGTAAAAGCCTTTATTTCCTAAAAAAAGAGCAGAGACTTAGTTACTCACTTTGCGCGCAGATAAGTCACCCCATTTGAAAATATTATCCTTTTATTAGCATAACAAGTCCAGATACGACGGATGCCCGGGCTGCTTTGTCCCTCATTTTACCCCCTAATGCCGGGCTGTGATAATCCCCCGAAGGGCTGCTCCTTTTAGAATTAGGAGCCATTACACTCCTTCTTCATGTCCCGTGTATATACAAACCTCCCGTCCTGCCTTTCCCTCCTTTAGCTTAGCTCAAGCTCTCTTCCCTTTTGACTGACTATCTATGGGAGAAAACTACAGGATAATTTGAAGCGTCTGAATTGTTGTCTTGGAATACATTTGAAATTCGCTTTGTTTACAGGCGGAGAATTCGACCAAAAAGCAGCTTAGCCTTTTTTCTTATTCTTCGGCAACGCTAAGGGAATCCTTGGTAGAAGCCGACCAATAATAATAATATAGTAGACCACGAAGACTTGTCTAAGGCTAGACTTCAGTTGGATCTCTTTTTATATAATTTCGTTCACCATGATATTCAGAGCAACCTTCAGAGAAAAAAGCTCAATCTAAGTAGAGGCAAAATCCTAAACTTCGGAAGGAAATCGACTTCGAACCCCACTGGATTGACTACCCCTTCCTATTTTAGGGGGGTCAAAAAGGATCCGACATTATCGACGTAGCTCACAGATGAAAAGTAGCACGGTCGAATACTGGGGGTAGACCCCATTTCATTAGAATCAGATCAACGTAAAACTTCCATCCACAGGCGCTGTACCTTTATCCACGGGGGTAGACCAGATAGTCCCGTATTATTCAATCTTATCATACTCAAAGTAGTAACCAAATACATGAGCTAGATTCTACGGAATACCTCTCTCCGGTAAATCAATATCTTTATTTAAACTCCTAAAAGATGGTGAGGAAATTAGATCCGCGGGGACTTCCTTTGTGAAATTAGCCAACCAGGAGCTTTACCAACAAGAAAAAATAACAGCACCCTGGAAGAAACGATTAATTGCTCAAGCAGCATCTTTAAGAGAGCAGGGAAGATTGGCTTCGGCTTCACAGACTACTAGGAGATATTTTGAAGATCGAATCGAAAAGGAGAACTTTTAAAGGGAAATGAAGAAAGGAAAACAAGTCGTAGGTACTCTTGCAGCTGAAATACCGAGTTCTTGCCTTTTATCTTCGCAGCCATCTACGTCACAATCACAGGAATGTACAACCAGTATTGTCCAAGATACTAATAATCTACTGGACAGTACTAATCGTATACTCTCGACACACCAGCAAACGGCGTTTCTTGTATGGAATGCGAAAACATCAAGTTAGCTGCAGCTTCATTGAACCAGGAAGGCAAAAAAAGGTTGTATAAAGGTCGCTCGTGCTTGAGGTGATCCCACATTTCCAATCCGAGCCATAAAGGAAGGTTTACGACATACCAAAGAGATAACGAGGTTTACCTACATTGAAGGTTTCTGTGATTTCTGTGAATGCCAAATGGAGGAAGAGAGACAGAGAGATATTCGAGTTCCTTTAATCTCTTGCATCCTCTGCCTTTGTGTCACCGCGGGTGGAGCATTCCTTGTTGTTTATGTGTTCATCCCAGACCTAAGTAAGCCGTACTATCCCATTC